>JAOWBB010000147.1:0-49377 GCA_028565995.1 Ricinus marginatus
AAAATATTAATATTATCAATATATTTAATATGATTTTGTAATAATAAAATATAACAATTTTCATATATTTTATAATAATAAAATATATTGATAAAAATTTAATGTAATTTAATATAATAATAAAATTATATTAAATAAAATTAATAATAAATAAATTCTTTCCTGAATCTATAAAAATTTTTAGAATGCACACTTAAATAAAAAACATAGTTCAAATTACGTATAAAAAATATATCTTCTATTACAGATAAATTAAATTCAGCAGCATTAACGAACGCATCACAGATATATTTATATTTGTGCCCTCATAGTTAAACTGCATCATACAAATATGAAAATAAAAATACTAACAAAAGAAATTACACGAAAGTTAGCTTCTTATTTTAACGCATATCCATTATTCCTTCAGATTTCCATATCATTGAATGACATTTGCTTGATTTAGTTTTATATAAATTCTGTTTGAAATTGTAAAAATTAAATTCACAAGACAAATATACCATAAATGAAGCATAATAAGTGCATAATGATATTACTTGTCATAATAATTAAAGATTTATACCCGGGACACTTATAAAGTCTTTTTTTCTGAAAACGTCCTTTTCTTAAATGATTTCAATCCGCAAGTATTCCAAACGGTGGAAAACGTCTTGAGGTGAATTTTTTTTCTTAACCTCCTAACCCGTAAAAGTGGCTCAGTTAGTAAAGTCGAAAGTGGTTTAACGACTTTTTGAAGGGTTCTTAGGACTTTTATAATATCCGCATTGCCAGTCGGAAACCTAAGTTGACTTTTCCGCCAGGTCTAAACGGCAAGGTCCAAAAGCGAAATTCTGCTTTCCCGGCAATGTCCGAAACCCGATTGTTCCCCCCTACGTAATGGCGAACATATTTCATTTTACCAGAGATGGTATTATTAGTCGTTGGGAATGACCCTGCCACTGCCTATCCTACTGCATTAGCGACTTTTCCTTTTTTCCTTTCTTTCTTACGTCATTCCCTCCTTCACGAAAGAAAAAAAGAAAAGCGAGAGAGGAAAAACTGAAATGGATATTACTTCTCACGCTGGAAATACCGCGTTAGAACGGCATAATGCATCCGAATGGTCCGCAGTTCATCCGCGGAGTGCAGTCGAAGAAGTAAATTTGAACTGCGATAACATTTTCACGAAGGTATCTCATTTAAAAAGAAAAACTTGTTAAACACAATCGACGAACATCATATTGAAACAAGTGGTCTAACAAATATAAAAAAATTTTTATAGTTAAATTACAAGCTTAAAGTATTCAACAATTTATTAATCAAATATAAACAAATGAATTTTCAAAATCGGGACTTTTTGAAAAGTTTATATAAAGTTAAATATTTAGGTTGTGGCTTTATTTTAAAGTAAAAAAGTCAGAATTTGGTGCTTTTGAGAGAAAGGAACAAAAAGATTCTGAGCCTGCTCCTTTTTCTGGACGAATTGGATTTAATATTCATTGGGCAACTCGATGAAGCATTTAGTTTCCGAAATGCAGGGAAAGCAACAGGGAGGGAAAACAAATTTCTTTTTATCTTTAGCATTAAAAACCATTTCCCTTTTTTTGTTTTTAGGTTAATGAAATAATAAAATTATTCAATTAGGATATTGTGGAATATCCCGCAAACTAGCTTAAAAAAAAATTAAGCGTCACGGGAACACTTTTCGAGGTACATAAAGTTAAGAATCACGTTCCTAAGGAAATGCCGGGCGTTCTGCCATTAAGACCGACCCTATTTCAGAGAACTATCACACTAGGAGTATCTGAACAGAGCAAGATCACGAGAAACGAGATTTTTAAGGTAATTTAAGGAAGATAACAAGAGCGAGCTCAAATGGAATCAGAGCAGAACTATAGTCATTACCGAGAATGTTCTCTTTCTCTCCGATGAATCTCATTAGTTTCTTGGAGTAAATTACTTACCAATTCTTTCTTAATGTCGTATTATTTCGACTTGGAAACAGAACACGGTACAAAACTTTAATCTGCGATCGGACCACGGCGTTTTCTTCACTTTAATAAACTGTCAGTCGACAGGCAACTGCTCCGGGAGCGATAGTTACAAGAACGCAAAAATTATAACCGGATACTTTTTGAAATATCCATCCGCTATTAAATTTTAAAACTTCTGAAATAATATTCCCGTAAAAGGAAGAAAAAACTCCATAAAACCGATCACTAACTGCTGTTTTAACGTTAAACAAAATAGTTTACATTTTCATATGCGTAAAAGGCAGTTTCGACAAAAAAAACGACAAACCTAAGGTTGTAACATACGGAAAATGTCACAACAAATTTGGTTAATTTGAAAGAAAAACTCTATTACATTCGGCAAATGATGCATGTAACATTACAGTGACCGAAAACTTATTTTTGCATTCGCGGAATTCAGCATAACATATACATATATATATACATATAATGAATCCAGCTCAATTAGATGAACTCATTTCCATTTCGAAATATTACTCATTGCCTTCTTTGCAGTATGAAATATATTAAATATTATAAAAATAAAATTATGGAAATGATTTTCCAGTAAAGGCATTCTGTAACCTGTACTTTAATTTTCACATATTTTGACTTTTTTGAAAACCCTTTGGCATAATAAGAAATAATGCACGAGGAATGTAACAAATCGATTCCCGAACTAAAACCTATTTCTTTCGTGCATTCAGGCGAACCAATCAGGTACACAGACCAGGCGGTGCTTCAACGAATGACCATCATACTCAGCGGCAGCCTTGTCATACACCAGAAATACAAGTCAACCGTTCATTCGTTAAGGAATATCCGAAAACGAACAGATCGTCAACCAACGTTGCTGGTAAATGAATTCCTGTCATTGACGAATCGCCGGCTTCTGACCGATGAAACAAAAATAATGAATGGTCACCACGTCATGTTTATATATTCATAATAAACATAATAAAATTTCACTCTCTAATTTATGTCTCCGACGTCAGCTTCCCTTATCCCGCACAAGTTTTGAGTCCTTTTAGAATTCCAACGAGTGAACTTTTTAAAAAGTCCTTAAGCCGAACGTTTCACTAGGCATTCCCCTGTACCTATATACCTTCGTTCGCGAAAAAAAACTTCCTCAAACCGTCCGTTATATGCCGTCCTTTTTTATTTATTTTTATTTAACGTAAAAAAATCTTACGATTTAACAATCATAAAAAGGAAATTAGCACAAGTTTCGAAGCTTTTGAAAAAAAAAAAAAAATTACAGTCATCCGGGGAAAGGTTCAGTGAAATCACAGAAAGTTAAAGACTGCATAAAACATTTCCTTGCTTTCGAGCTAAATGGTTAACTCAGATTAGCACACGAAACCGACTAATCTTGTCAATATGATTCAGAGATCAAATTGCAAAAAGGAGAAATCCCCGGAATGTAATTTTAATAATTTATCGTCGGGACAGTTAGCTAAATCTACGGGGACGTAGAACGGCATGATAAAAGAGAACAGATGGCAATAATCCGGTGCGAAAAGGATTGGCGAAACCGAAAAGCTCTGCGTATGCGGGAAATAAGACCCGCACGATGCCGGGGCAAAGGCGAAATTGTCAAATTTTCACGGAAGAAAATTTTTTTTTAAAAAACAACAAGACCTTTTCGAACGTTGCAATTCCCAAAGTCGTTCCCGCCAAAATTCCAGTTTCTCAATTACAATCCCGTAAAATCGTTACCATTACGCTTATTTTAACTTTCCCTCAAAAGCCCCTTTTCTCAAGGCAGGCGAAAACTTAAATGCGTAATATTTGCTAAAACAACTGCCATTGTTTTCAATTTATGAACACCGCAAATGGTGAATCTGTGGGTGGCGAACCGTAAATCTCGCGGAAAGTTCACTTGCTCGCCGTAAGCATTGTCATCTGGTTCCTGAAAATGATTGCCCCCGTGTTCTCCTTTCCATATTCGAAATTCGACATTGCTTTGGTTTTGATCTCTTCCCGAACATTTCCATTTTCGATCCGGATGAACGCAAGACGGCGGCGGCCACTTTATCCGAGGTGAAATTCGATTTTCGACGCGAATCCAAAATTAATTTCGGGGGAGGAAAGAAAAAAAAAAAAACCGTAGGATCGGAAAAGGCATCACTAAGTCGAAGAGCCGCGGAGGAATGCATGACAAAAACGAAATTAGTCGAAGTTAAACGTTAAATAATCTCGGATCAAACGGAAAATAGTTTCTACAGGGGAAAATACCGAGAAAAAAAAGAAATTAATTTGAAAAATTACCAAAAATTTGTAAATAATCCGAAACCTGTTAAAAATATATTATTTTGATGCGTGGAAACTTATTCAATTAAGAAAAGATCCTCCTGTATGAGGATTAAAATAATTAATTAATAGAAAATAATTAAAAAAAAAAGATAAATTGGTAAATAGTTACGAGGGATGCTTCAACTCCAGAGCTGCAAAAATTCACTTTCCCAAATTTTAATAAGAAACGTTTTATTTGCCTCTCACTTTCATTTGTTAAAAGTCAATCGCATTTTTAATTATAACCAAGAGAACGCTTTAATCACTTCAGCACATTACTTTGCTCCTTTGACAAACATCTTCCAGACCGAAACTCTTTCTTCAAGTTTTCCGATTTCCAACGATGGCAACGGCTAAAGAAAATAAAATTAATGCTATTTATTTTTCTGACACAAAATGAAGCCCGAAAAAATTGAAAAATAAATAAATATCACGATGAGATATATATATATTTTTTTTTTTTTTTTTTTTTACGGAGGTAAAAATATAGACTTAATTTTTTTAGAATTTTTGTACGTGTCACGTAAAAAAAGGGGCAGATGGGGCGTCGAGCATTTATTAATTTTACTACGAACATTTCAAATTTTTATTTAACACTTCAATTTCGGTAATTTTAACGTGTAAATTAAGAAAATTCCGTTCGAGGAGTAAATTCCATCAAAGGAAAAATTGTTTTTAAACGAAAAAAAGACTTGTTTACCGAAAACAGGACCCGCGGTATTTTCTGATGCTAATACCAACATGTCAAGTCTTTCACTTTGTAAAAATTTTCCTGCATGAAAAATCAAATTCTATATAACTTAAGAGTTTTAATTTTTTTTTTTTTCTTTTTAATTTATTAAGTTTACTATTTGAATCCCCGTCGACACAGTTACAGAAAACAATAAAATGAAGTCGATTCACAGGCCAACAGCAAGCAAAAATTTTGATTTTACCATGCGATTTAATAACAAAATTAAATTATTCATTAGAGGGGAGGTTGCTGCAACGAAGAGAATATGCAAAGAATTGACTATCATTATATTTTCAACCTAATGCTAGGGAATTAACACCGTTATTCTTCATACTTCAGAACAGGATAAGAATCCGGTGCCGGCTTACCGGAGACTTAATTTAAACGTTGCCCTAATGAAATGTCAGGCAAAAGCCCGGATGAATTTTTGATTTACCAACGGTGCTGTTGGCATTGTTTTTAAAAAAAAAAATTCAGTTTTTATCATTTTTCAGTCAATAATCCCTGCAGAATAAATTCTGTATGGAAAGTCAGATTTAAATTTTTCATAAGTTTCTGTCTAAGAAACGTTTATGCTGCTAAAATGTTCTTTTCCATTCGTTTAAAAAAAAAAAAACTTTCCCTTTTATTTTTATTTTCTCAGTTTCTTTTGTAGCTCTTATTTACTTTCTCCGAAATTATTTTAACGGTACATAAATCATTCTTTAGATTTTGCATAAATTTTCGCTTTCACAGCTGACAAATTACCGAAAGAAAACGCTATGCCGTTTTCCCATGAGCCTATATTTAATTTATTTATACAATTTCATTTGTATCAAGCATTTCCAAGTGAAAGAAATTCGCGGTCTCGGGCTTCTTTCTCACTCTTCCTCCCGCGAAAGGGATTTTTTTTTTTTTTCCCTCCCCGATTCATGCCAATGAGACCGATTCATATTTCTTAATGAGAAAGAGAAAGAGAATTAATTATAATTGCAGAAAATGCCGCAGCCAATTGCAACCGAAATAAGAATGAAGATCTAACGCTATTAACTTATGTCAACTTTTGGGCGTAAAGGACCAGAGAGTGCAGGATGAACGTGACTCGATTTCAACTTTGCTACCCTCCAACGTGTTTTGCTTTAAAAAACAGCCTTTTCTCCTTGCTTTCCCGACATTTTTCGCGAGGAATTTTAAATCCCGATTTCATTATTCTCTCTCTCTCTCTCTCTCTCTCTCTCTCTCTCCACTTCACCCTGCACAAATGGAAGGCAACATGGAAGCAATTTTTATTCCCTCTCTTCCTTTTCACAAGAGCAAAATTGCAATCGTAACTCATTTGGAAGTCCATAAGTATTAATTCGTACTAAGGCCATTTAGTTATTACTGCGTTTAAAACGGAAAATAACATAAAATGACTGAATATGCATACGAATTTCGAGGCAGATCGTGCAGATCACTTGCTAAGAAATATTTATGTGATACATAATAATACAAATTTTATTACATACGCTAACACGTTAATTAATTTCATATGTTATAACTAATAAAAACCTATGTCGATGCCTATTACGGAATTTAATGACATCATGCGAAAGACCGACAATAAAAGCAAAAAAAATTATTATTTTAAAAATTTCTATGGAAATTTACGTTTAGATAAAACAAATCACAATTACAATAAAAATTAATTTACTTTAATTAATTTTTCTATTTCTAGATATCAATTAATAATCTATCCTGGATATATCTATATAGGATTCAAAATTATTTATACTATACGTATATGTATATAAATGCTTATACATACATATTAATTAATCACAAACTAAAAGAATGGAGGTAATTATGACTTTATAATATTTTCTTAGTATAAAGCTAACTCCAGGCAAAGCTCTTTTTAACGCGCAAGTAAAAAAAAAAAAAAAATATACATTAATATCTAGCAATTCTACATTGTCTGCTTAAGAAACAGTTTGTGGTTATTCTCATAAACGATATTATCAAATAAAAGATAATGTCATTATTTCTTCTTTAATAAATTTTGAGCAACTTCAAAGCAATTATGCAAATAACCTTTTAACTTCTATAAGAAATGATAAAATCAAATTAATTATATTCTTCAAATCGTGTTATACAAATAATACAATGAAAGTAGGCAACATAAAAGAAAATATACAGTGAATGGAATTTAAAATTAAAATACGATTAATTTTGCAAGGATTACTAAAAAACACGAGATTAGGTGTACTTTCCATAACGTGAAAAACAAGATTATTTAGAAAATATATGCAGATATTTAAGTAAAACATACAGAAGAATAATTGTTTATACAATTAGCATTTAGTGTGCACATTTTAAATAATCGTTTATTATTCAGGGGGATTTTGCATTATTTGTATATCAAACTTTCAAAAATGACTGATGCGATTAATATGATATAAATACATCGCAGTATCACTGCCTCCTCGATTTTGGCGCCGCTCTAAAAAACGTTTTTAAATTTAACTTTTCGGGAGTCCGACAAGTTTGTTGAAAGTTCCTTTAAAAAGCGACCACACATTTAAATTAGGTAAATACAAGTTTCTGCGGTCGAAGGATTTAAGTTATTTGGAATCCGTCCCTTAAACAGTTTTCCATATGAAAAGACGAAGGGGAGCGAGGGGGGAAGTACCACATTTAAGAGTTTCCGTTGCAATTATTAAATTCTTGACCCTAAAAGGAAATAAGTTTCATTCGTGACGGAAGACTTCGCATAACGTGACTAGCGGTTGTTAGTTCCAACAGAATTTGATACTTACATCGGCGATGAGTTCGAAAACTGCTTATTTTGGGATCGGGTGATTATATGATCGATCACACAAATAATGCTTTCCGTTTGAAGTTTTGCAAAAGGAAAAATTTTCCTTTTCTTTTCCTTTGCCTTTCATTCTCTGGCGCAGGGAGAAAAAAAAAATGGCTCACAGAAATGCGGCTCAAATTCAAAGATTGAAAATAAGGCAAAAAAGACTTTGGCACGCAGGCAGCGAATCCATCGCATTTCCCATTCGTTTTCCTGTTCCCTTTCGTTTGGCCTTTCATTTTTGACATTCGTGTATCCCTTCAAGAAGAAGGTTGAATGGAACACGTATCTGTGCGAGTCCTTTTAAAAAACATTATTAAAATATCGTTTGAATTATTATTCTACTTCACGAATTTTATCCGGATTCAAAAAGAGGATTCTCCCTGGGAATTTTGATATTTTTCTCGAGAGCCTCCCAAAATGGGCTTGACTTACTGAGGCAAAGACGGAGACGAAACGGGACGAAGGAATGTGCAGTTATTCGATTTGCACACAATTCAAACGATTAAATCCCGCATATACATATTTCACGAACCTGACATTTTCCAGTGAAAAATTCGTTTTCATTTTTTGAAAATATCCAAAAAGTTTCATCCAAAATAAGACCGATTAATACTTCATAAATATAAAATCAAATTCAGTTTAAAAATTTAAAAGTAAAATTAGTGCGTTTATTTACAATCTTACAATCCGTTTATTAATAATCTGAAAAATAACAGAATTTTTGAAGTGAAAAAAAATAATGTTATTTTCCATTCGCAAAATACTTAAATACAAATTGGAATGTCAAATTTTTGTTCGCTGTAAAAGCTGAAGTTGTATGTAAATAAAAAGAGCCTGCTGGAGCCAGTAATTACTCACTGAAATTTATAATTTTGACTGCTCCAATAACTCATACAGCAATATAAAAGAAAAAAGGAAAAATTTATTCATTACAAGAATAAAAAGAAAAAGCTCCAAGTAAAGAAGATTTGATTTGGAATTAAGTGTGAAAAATTATACGCTTACCTTAGTAAACGGGCCACTACTGCATCCTCATAACCGTCGGGACCTTAACTCTCAAAATCAAGATATATGAATTTAATAGCAAGTATTAAAGCCTCCAATCTCTGACCCAATTTGACTGTCTAGCAAAGCTTAACTTAAACCATAATATCTGTCCATATTAGAAATAAAATAAATATATCATTATTTGTAAGAGACAATTTAATGTTTGTATTTTTCTTTAAATTGTATTTAAAAAATGTGTGTTGTAAGGTTAACTTTGGCTATATAAATACTATAGTAAAAGACTTCATGAAGAGCCAATGAAATGTAAACTATCAAGGACCAATACTTACTCACTTAATTTATACACATATATATGTGTATGTTTCGGTTTTACAATCATACTGATAAATATTTAAGTTTTATATTTAGAAACCAGTTCTGAGGAAGTAATGCTTAAAAGACATCGAACCTGCGTAAAAAAAAATAGTTTAACAACATTTTTACATCACAGAATCTTACTATATAAATATAATTATCGATAATCAAACGATATTAAAATGGTGATTCAGATATATTCGGTAATTCAAATCAAAAAAAAGAATTATAGGAAAATAAATAATTTTTAATGTATACAAGTTGACAAACAAAATTTCCCATGAGATGTATAAAATGATTGTGTATGCGACATACGTGATATCGGTGATATTAAATGTTAGCGCCAGGAGATTATCACAAGATATTTGAGAGTACAATATGAAAAGAGCTTTAGACGGAATTTTATTGTCACCGAAAATTTCCCTTCGGATTTAAAAACGAACAGTACTTTTATTTTCTTTTAACCAATCTTCAATATTCGTAGCATAACAGGTATTTGCCATTTTTTCTTTATATTATGCACAATCTCCTTCTTAATGACTAATGATTATTCTTTAGTATATTCAGGATTTATACAAAAGAATTGAGTAGAGTTCGATTCTCAAAAGAAGTTGCGTTCCGTTTTTTTTTTTTTTCTTTTTTTTTCCCCATATCATGATATGAAATAGTATCTCAGTGTATGACCAATATTCTTGACAGAAAATGACGATTTTTAGTCCACCAGATATTGTTAGCTCATACATCTAGAGACCCTTACATTTATACATTTATTTATTAATAGAACTTTTCTAGAGATTTTGGATAAAATTATTGAGTAAATTAATAATTTCATTAAAAATACTACGATTAGTTCCAAAGTGAAAATATATTAAATATTTAAAGTTAACCAAACATACTGTAATATATATATAATGTAAAATACACAATCTTCCGTAAAAATAAAAATTAATTTAAAGAAAAAAAAGCATTTATTTTTTAGTACGAAAACTATGATTTTCGCTATGATGATTTCAAGAGTGGAAGCCTAAATATTTTTATAACAACAATGTTCATTTGTCAGCAAAAGAACTACGACAAATAAAATATTACATCTAAATGTACTAATTACATTTAAAAAAATCTTTTTCTTAAGGCAATTACTTACCTTAGGCTAACAAAAGAGATATTTTATTAGAAAAATTGTTGAATATGTCTTTCTACTGATATCTTCGGGGATCGAATGTCTTGATAAATGTACAGTGCTTACCTGAAAATAAAGGAAATAGATTAGTTCCAATTGATAGATTCTGAGTAATATTACTTTGAGAGGGAACCCTAGCAACAATATTTATCTATAAATATTGTCATTGTTATCGAAAATTTTAATATGAATGTTTCAGCAGAGACAATATTTAAATCTATCGCAAGTCTACTACTTTACCAGTTTTGAGTGGATGATTAAAGTCATGGCATGTCGCACCTGGGGTTTGAAGCCGGGGACATTCATCCCCAACCATGGGGATATTTTATAATTCAAAAGACACGTCAATATGTACCTTAATAACGACTCATGCATCGAAAGAAGACATCAGAAATTTGCGTGATGAAATAATAAATTTTTAAATGAAGATTTCAACCAAATCCGAAACTGAGATGGAGCGAATGATCAACTAATTATTAAGGTTTTTCAGTTTGCGAATTGTTGAGGCGATTAAGACTGGAGGGTTGGCCCTCAAAACATGACGAAAAAGCAAAAATAGCCGGACGCATTAATTATTAATGTAATATAAGGTAAGACAAGAAATGATTTAATAGGCGAGGCACAACCGGCAAATGTGACACATGAGTAACTGCAGACGGAGGAGACGCTTATGGACAAACATAAGCGAGCGTCAGCTGGTAGGGTGACTAGTCAGCTGTGGCATGACTTCCGGCTGTCCGGTCAACCCTAAGGGATTTCTGATGGCTCATTTACACGTAATGAATATCCTTATAGTATACCAGCTTATTCATTTAATGAAATTAGTAAGGCTTCACGTAATAAATTGTTGAGGGTTCCTTTTTCACTACATGAAATACACAACTCGGCTAAATCAGTGAAATTTCCATCCTTTTTTGTTAGATTAATAAAAATTAAAAAGGAAGATCCCCATAACTCACCGAAAATATTTATATTCACTTTTAAAAGTAACCTTAAACATGAAACATTACTTTTCATAATGGTTATCGTGATACCTGGGAACCAGATTCCTACTTCTATTTTAAGATTAAAAAAAAAAAATCTAAAGTTTAAAATACGAAAAGAATAAATTGAAATACATGTTACATTAAATTATAAAAGATTTAATTTCGGACAATGGCGGAATGTAATATCAAAATTACTTTATGTATCAAAACTATGTTAAAATAACTTCTTAAAAAGCAATATATTATCAGCTGAATAATATGAAAATCTTGTAATTCAAAGAGATGATTTTAAAGGTGCTGACAATGATGTGCTCATCATTTACTAGAACAAACTGGCAAAATTAATTTATTTTCTTGCCAAATCATCTTCAATGCGGGAAATAAGGGAAAATTTCGACTGTGATATTCAGTGTGCTCAGAATATGAAAAGACATTGCAGCAATTATAAAATACTTCATTCGCGATAGTTATCAAAATGATTTATGATAAACGAATGCAAATTATACATCTTCCTCCTCCAAAGATTCATTCCTGGCTCACCTTTACTTTCATGTTTAAAAAATAATGTGCAATATTTGAAAAATATTGGACTATGTGACCAAATAGCGACCCAAAAAACATAGAGGAAACAACGTAATAAAAATCTCATAACTATCTAACATTATCACAGCATATCATTAACAGAGACCTTTTTCCAAATATTGACATGTGTGTTTATCTTCAGGAAACATGAATCGGAACCCCCTCTTTCTTCTTTTCGTCTGCCAGCATCATCCCCTAAACCTCCACTGAGGATAACATGACAATTGCTATATTATTTCGTATCAACGTTATCAAAGAAATTCATTCATTTCGAAACAAAACTGTTCTCTTTATTTGTATATTAGTATGAAGAATGATTTTCATAGTTCAATATATTATTAAAAAGACATTTATCATTTGCTTTACACAAATTCAAAGTTTTGTGTGGTGTGTATGCGCCCGCGTTTTCTAACTTTTATGCTGAAAACATATCTTCCAACTTTTTAATATATCACCTAAAATTCCATCATTAATAATATCCTTTCCCTACGTTCATATATAGTTTAAAAAATTTTTTATTTTCAGCCTAACGTATTTTTAATAAGAAACGGAAACGAACGTGTAAATAAACAAATTCAATAATAATTCTGTCATTTCCGTTAAGAGCGTAATTTGGTTCTTCTATGGCATTTTGGGCGATAAAGCAGTCAACATCATCGAAAATTAGAAAGAAAAAACACAAGAGGAGAGCGAAATGATAATAAGAAACATGTCACCGATACTCAATGTTCTGTCGGCAAAAAATGAGGATACCAGGAGAGAAAGAATGCTGTTCTTTAATGGTGCGATACGAAGACAGGGAACCCATGTCAAGGGTGTAATTTACAAAAAAATTTTATTTTAAAATTTAATATATATATATAGTGTTGATTCCCATTATAAATGAATCACAAGTCCTAAAACAAAAAAAAAAATCATCAGCAGAATTTGCAGGACATGAAGGATAAGATATCAGTGAATAAATAACATGGTCAAATTATACGATTCATATAAAAATTAATGATCATTGCGGACACTTAAGTTTCAATCATACAAATTAATAGTAACACGACTTTTTATATATGTATATAAAACACATATAAATTGTCATTTGGTCATTATATAATTATACAAGGTTAACCAAAGGATCAATTAATCACACAACCGAATGAACTGAATTCTAGACAGTTTTATTTTATATTAGTAATTATAGCCATTCAAATAATTTTTTATTTAAAAAATTTGAAACATTTTAAAAAATTCGGCATAGATAAAAGAAAATTTATATATATATATATAAAATAAATGAATCATCAAATAAATATAGACGTAAGCTCTAAGGCTTTTCAAATAAATTAATATTATGCATTACTGTAATTTATTCGGAAATAACAGTGCTTTATAAGCTAATAAGAAGATGAAACTTATTTTCTGACCGAATTTCTAATCTAAAGTATTGTATGACAATATTATTCGAATTATGTAACGTTTCAAAATTGTAAATGTAAAATTAATATAATGACAATAGTAACAAAAATACAATAATAACGGTGGACAAAGACCATTTTGGTGAATATTTAATTACATTCTTCCAATTTTAAAAGAAATTTTTAGGGGAAAAAAAAAGTTTTCTTATAAAAAAAAACCTTTTGAGAAGTATGTTTAAAATGTCATTTATCAAATTCACCTGCTTTCAGTATTATCTAATGAACTGGTTATTATCGTCCGTAGATCATTCACTGTATTTATCCATCTTGAAAATTAAAAAAAAAAAAAAATAAATAAATAAATGAAAAAGAAATTAATTTTCCTCCTCCTCCTCCTCCTCCTCCATAGTCATTAATTAAAGATAAAATGGCAGGAATCATAGTTTCCTGCTGTTACGCCCAACATCATGAATATCCCAATAATGTTCACATAGGCAGAATGTCATTGCCACGCGTCGGCGATCATTGTCATTCACATCGACAATGAAATTACATGCACTTCACAAAAGTTTTCAACGATTCGGGTGACTGAGCTTCGGTTTAAACGTTTCACGCCATTTTACCACAGCGGGGTAACTAGCTTCAAGTCAAAAAAAAAAAAAAAAGAAAAAAGAAAAAAAACCATTGCGGATTCAATGAGAAGTTGTCAAAAATTGACTAACACGCAACGCGGATCACATAACAGACAACAAAACGAAAGAGACCGTGAAAAAGTAAAAAAAAAAAAAAAAAAAAAAATTAACAGTGCTATGATAGGAACTATTTAATTTGCCGACTTTTACAATTGTCAATTTCTCATTAAACGCGTCATACAAAGCGGTAATAATGTAACACAAAAGTTTGGAACATAAAAATGTTGTTTTAAGTGAAGGGGTTATTTTTTTTAATATCAGCAAAATTTGCAATCTATTAATCGATATTTGTTTTACATGATCAAGATATGAAGGAAAAAATTTTAACGGCCAACTCCTGTTAAGAAAAAAATTTGCTTATCCAAAAAGAAATGTGGTTAGTTGATGTATATTTTTTTAAGTTTCCTTCATAGAGTGCCCGTAAAATTTCAGTTTGGGGAAATGTTTTATTCTAGGCTCTTTTAGATTGCGGGTTTTTTACCTAAAAAATTACCTAATTTTTTTATAGCATTAATAATAATAGCAATGGGCCAACAGCTTTTTCGTACATGAAATTATAAAATAAAAAAAAAAAAAAAAAAGGAAGTGTGGCACAGCGAATTAAGAATCTGTTTTTTTTGTGATGATCTAAAACTTAAGGCCAAGAATACAAAATTAAAGACAATCTTATGTCAAATCCCCGAATTAACTTTTATCCTTCATATATTCATTAAAAAGGAAAAAAAAAAAGGAAGAAGAAAAGAGAAACTTAAAGATTAAAGAGACAAGACGGAAAAGACAAAATGGAAAAGCAAATGCTAAAGAAGAGGTGAAACTGAAAAAGTTTTAAATTTCAGTCAACTTTTATCTGAACAGGTCCAATATTATATTTGAGTTAAAGAAAGTTACATTTTTTAACCCCCCTTTACCTCCCTTACCCGAGAAGTTTTATTGAGGTTCTAAGGTGATGGGATACATGAGGAAAGGTTAGAGAAAGGTAATAAAAGCCAGAAAAGGGAAAAAAGCGGAAAAGGAAGAATATTTTCTTTTGAGAAGAAAAAAATTGGAACTTTTCAATGTATGAGGTGTTTATTAACTTGAAACTTAAGATCGAAAGCTGCAAATGAAAGCTTTTAAATCTTGCCCTTAGGAAAAAATGAAGGAAAGGGAAGAGGAGGGAAGAAAGACCTTTTTCAATAACCTTTTCAGTGCCTTCTTCCCAAAAGAAGAGACATCAAAAAATATCTTTTATACAAGGTTTTTTAATTTAAAAAAAAAACGTTGGCTCGACTTTGTTTATAATGAACTATTTGGGCTTATTCATGTCATGGATATAAATTTTTTTTTTTTTGAGAATTTGCAAAACTTCTTTACAAAACTAAGTAGGCCACTATCACTTATAAATGCGTTTTTATCTGAAAACGTGATTGTCTATCATCGACAAAAAAATGAAAATTCTACATCCACGTGGATTGTTAAACCAGTGGATGGTTCCACTGCCAACGTCAACAACCGCCAACTCGAATAATCGCAGGCGACAATAATTCCTGTCATTGATTTTAATTAATACAATCAACTCAGGCGCAGGAATTTATACTAATTATAAAATGTTTCAAAAAAATATTTAAAACTGGATTACCAATTTTAAATCTGTAATACATAGTTTCCATCATGTATCTCATTAAAGCACTTCGGCTTTATCACAATTGCATTAACTCTCATTAAAATTAAAAGAAATCCAGTATTAAATGCCATCTTTTTAATATCAAAAGCACGTCACGAATAATGTGTGAAATTTACATTAGAAACACGTTTTCACGTTTTAACGTAACTTAACTTTATCTTAAAAAGGAAATCTATAAAAATCTAAAATATCATATTTGCACATGTATTATCGTTGTACTCATATGATTATTGTTGCATTGAGTTAATAAAGTCAGGATTACAACTATCTTCTTATCTACCTTCAGGCTTATCTACCATCTATTGTTCTACACGCAAATAGATGTGTGATTGATATCATAATGAATTTCCCATCAACTCAATACTTCTAGTCACCGGAAAAAAAGAAAATTCGGGAAAGTTTTTTTTTTAGTTCTTAATTCGTCAATACCATAAATCAAATAATGTCACTTTATGAAGGAGAAAGAAATAAAATAAAGCCACCAAATGATGTTTCATTTTTTAAATTTCGAAATAAGTAGGCACTGGAACAATAATCTTAATGCCCATTCTACCTAAGCAAAATTCGAATCTGCGTTTCTTTCAGCAGGACTTCTCCGCATTATTTGAAAATCTAAAGATACGCCACCAACTTTGAAGCCATTTATGAAATGTGCGCTTTATTAAGTTACTATAAATACAGGATGAAATTTTCAAAATTTTCGGAGCCTTTCCCATATGCTCGAGGAAAACAAGATAGCAATACTAGATCGAGCAGTTACTGATTGTTTTATGTGTAAATATGTCCAGTTTTAAATTTTTTTTTATTAGAACTGCTACCTTGCAGACTGAAGGCACGAAAATTCCAAAATATAAATACTTTAAATATTTACTTAGGACTAATTAAAATTAAAGTTTTAATCACCATTAATTTCATTTTTATTTTTTCCAATCACGTTCGTATAATGCCATTTGAAAAACAGCAATTAAGGTAGAATGTTTGATATTGCCAATATCACTTCTTACAGATTTTCTCTTTTTCTTCTTTGCCTTTATGAGCGATTTCAAGTTCGGCCAACCTCTTCCAAAGTTCCTCTCTCTCTCTTTCCTTTTCTTTTCTTTTCTCTTTCTGCCTTTCAATTTTGTAGGTAGCCGTTAACTCGTCGAATAATTTACTGTTCATCTCCATAAATGTTTTGAGCACATTATATGCAAGCGCTATAATAGTCTGATTCCAGTGTTCCTTGCTGATTCGATAAAGAGCCGGAAACATTATGGGCATTATGACGTGATTGTTTTGCTCTACGAGACTCATTATATACTCGTTGTTCCAGAAATACAAAGCCCTTTCCGCCACCTGAAAGTGAAAACTCGATACACACTTTGCTATTTGCTTAAAAAGCGGTACTTGTATTTTTATAAACTGAGCAGGTTCGATAACATCTAAAATTTCTTCGACTTCGCTAATGAACATCACTTCCTTTTGGCTGCAAGTCTTCGGCCAAATTTTCAGTAGTCCCTTCACCACGTTTTCTGCCAATGATGGATCCTTCTCCAAGAACTGCACCACGCAATAAGTGAGTTGCGCGTGAAAGAAGGATAAGCACCTTGTCTTATGCAGAGGAATTAGCATTTTCACTAAAAACTGTTTATGTTCCATTTTAAGGGGCAATGCAAATCCATTTATTATGCTCCCTAAAATTTCTAATAACTCACGGATTCCGTTGAACTGTTCCGTTTCATAAATAAATCTAAGGAATATATTATTAATCTGTTTCCGAATAAACGCTCTCAGTCCGAGAAATTTTCCGTAAATGCGGTGTAACACGGTCTTCAAGTAATCTCGCTCCCTCGGATCTTCGCTGTTAAACAACTCCAGAAGCTGCAAGACGAATTTTTGATCAATAACCTTTTTACCGATGGCAGGCTGAAATTCGGAAGATTCGAGAAATCGCGAGAAAAGCTCATAAACCAGTTGTAAATGTGGCCACGAAGCCTCCAAGGTTGGATCATCCTCTTCGGGATCAAAATCGGGATACTCGCTCGGCGGCAGCGTCCTGAAAAGGTTCGCCGCGATCATTTTAATTATCTCGGGATAAACGGATTCGGTTAAAACGTCTTTTCGAATACTAATGTATTCAACCAATTCGTTTAGAGTTGCCCTTTTCACTTCCTTCCCCTTTAAGTCGGCCACAGGATCCATGAAATCGAAAAATACACAACACTGACGGATCTTCCTGATAAACAAATTCTCTTGCTCTTCTGCAGAAACATCCTTCAGCAAAGGCAACTGCTCTATTTCGATGTTGTTCGAGCTTCGATATCTCGACGATCCTTGCGATTTTTTCCCTTTTTTCACCAAATTTCGTTTAGTGAATAGATCGATTCTGTCCTCGAATACGGTTGTGGACATTGCGACGTTGAAGCAAACCACTCAGAATTGAGCAGCAAGTCTTTTTTCGAAAAATAATATCGAATTTTATGACAATAATATCACGCAGTCACATACTTGATAAGATTTATATAATTATTCCGTCAAGAAAGAATCTCCAGTTCATTACGAAAAAATCATTCTTTTTCCTTTCTTCCATTCACGGAAAAATCTTTATTTTTATTCACTATATATTTCTTAGAGTAATATAAAATTCATTAGCCTATATATTACACAATTCTTTTACAGTTTTGAGAAGGAAGAGACAAGAAGACCGATTTTGAATTTCTTAGTTTATAAAATTGTAATTTTAATTTAAATATCATTTGAATTCTTTTATAAAACAAAATTTTAATTCGTTAGAAATCTAATAAAAAATAACTCTCAAAAAAGGAAAATGAAAATCATAAAATCATATTTAAAGAATAGAAATATACCATAAATATCAAAAAATAGTAGAGAAATTAATGAAAAAATAAAAGAGACCGCAATTGCAAAGAAAAATGTTTTTGAATATTTTTCTATTACCTCAATAATGTTTAAAAAATATAAATAAATTTTTAAAATAATTGATTATTGAATTGTAAAAAATCAATAGCACAAGCTATTACAATTCCAAAGGGTTTTTTATATATTTCTAATTTTGAACATAAAACGTAAATAATACGTTAAAAACCACAAACAAATAAATCTGCAATTTAGCTAAACAAATTATGTAAATAGTAAAATTCATTTGGAAATGCAAAAATTTGTTTAATTCTTAATCATGCGTTTTAAGTTTCAAACATTCACTATTATAAACGGCATAAGTTTTCTTTCACCATGTATATGTAACCACATGCTTGAAATAAATTCCAATATCAATGAACAAAAAAATCTTTAACATACTGAAATTTCAATAATCGCAACTGAAATAATTTCTAATGCTTCCATCATGAAGAAAAAAATCAAGATTTTCTGATTTTTCTTCCAATTATTAGCTCTAATTTTTTAAATTTCCTAAATTACTCTTTACGAATATTAATCAATTTACTAAACTCCAACCTATATAACTGAACAAAATTAGAAATATTTTGAAATTTTCTAATTTCAATTTCCTTTAAATGTTTCGCATAAGTTATGTTTGACTTTAGTTAGTAATATTTATTTCGCAAAAATGTGTACAATATTAAAAGAGCTAAGAAATTCAAAAACTCAAATTTTAAAGTTCAGATTACTTATTTGCAAATGCACGAAAAAACTTTGTTAAATTTTGTAAAAATATACGGCATTCGATTTTTTAAAAAATAATCAAATCGATTTTAAAATCCTGCTTGGTATAATTTTATATAGATTAAATTCGAAATGGTGATTATAAGCGAAAAGGTCGTTTGAAATCCCAAGTTTATAAGTATTAAAAATCAAGTCGCTTATAACAGCAGTTTATAAATGAATTTAGTATTACCTTGTACAGCATTTTATCACTTCTAAATGTAAATAAATGAACATGTTTTATGAATAAAAAGAAATACATATTTGCATGAAAATCTTAGAAGAGAGTAAGAAATCCGGAGAAACTATTTCGTCAAATAAATATATAAAAAATATTTTAAAAATCATACATGAACCTACTATGGAAAGATTAATAAAAAATCAAAAAATTTCTTTAAGCACACAAAAAAAATAAAATAATATTTTTAATTTTTTTTTAAATTCACCAAAAGCAATATATTCTTTATATTTAATAATTTAGATTAATATTAATTAATAATTTAGCAAAGGATATTTTGTTTGATCCATCTTGCCCGTGAACCTAATTTTTAAGAAAATTAAATTTGATTTATTTTAAGAAATCCAAATCAATAAAATTAAGCAGTGTTTACAGTGATTTGCTTGTTGACATAGACAAAGAAAACAATTTTTATATGCGAAGAACACATCCTTTCAATAATTCCCTGGGTACAAAAATGCATTTATTACAAACGCCATATTACATTATTGAGGAATCTAATTGTACTTGGGATTCACTATTTTCACGCTGAATTTTTTTTACGCGTTCTTCCGATTAATTTTAGACGGAATAAATTCAACATAACACTAAACAACCATACAACGAGCAAAAAATTTTTACCGCCATTATTCCTTCTAATCTTCTGCTTCTTCCTCACTCGCGTTCCTTCGAAAATGGAACTTTTTTCAACATACCGGCAAGTGGACGAGTAATATTGCACGGGAAAACGGATAATATTTTCGTCAACAATAATCTAAAAAAAAAGTTTTGCGATTGATTAAAATAGAAAAAAGATGCTTACATTAAAGCAAAAACATTAATGAAAATCACTTTTTTCTTTTCTGCTTCGTCTCTACTATTCGTCACGCTGAAATTTTAAAAATAAATTTATAATTTATATCTGTGCTAACGTGAATGAATACTTCACGGATTTTATACTTTTACAAATTTAGGAAACAATTCGGTTACAGACAGAAAAAATAACTAAGATTTAATTCTTATTCGTGTAACCCACAGGCGACGAATTTTTCTTAATGGCAAAAGAACAATTAATCCACAACTTGTTTCAACCTATTGAACATTCCAGCAATGGCGGTATGAATTTTCGACATGAAGAAGCGAAAGTAGAATAAAAGAATATCGAACATTCATTCCTTCATACCTTATTGCAGTTTCCGGCCCCGTGCAGTTCCTCCGTTATTTTTTCTTAAACTGCGTGATGGTGGTGATTTTCTTACTTCCGCGACAAATACCTTTTTTTCCGGCATCGTCAACTTTCGGCAAGAAGTTGACAAAGAGAAAAATTATAACAAAATTTTTGAATTTTCGTATTTATCTAAACCATGGTCAAGGGACAAAAGTGAACCTCGTTATAATTTGAAAATTTCATACGCCCCACTAAAAGTTGGATTAAAATTTCTCGTCGATCATGCTTTGTTTGCCTTTCCAATACCAAGAGAGGCTCTTATTTGGGAAGCAATTCTTTCGCTGTAAAATGAATTGCTTTCCCAATGGTTTTGCATAAGTTTCGCATTTCGTAACTGTTCCCGCTTTTAAAATTAAAATTTTACGTGTGAAACAGAAATTTTGCGTCATCTCGCTTCCCTTTCAGTCCGCCCATTTTCCGTTTAAAAAATAACGAAAATCCAAGATTAAAAATATTTACTGTTAAAAGACTTTGCATGTGAAGATCGGAAACATACTGAAAATTATATTTTAATCAATCTAATTTTAAAATACAGCCACATCTTCAGTTTGTAAAGTATAAATGTATATAATATCTCATACAATGTTTTTTTTGATTTATAAAAGATACGAGATGTGCATAAGAAAAAAAATCAATGTTACAACGAAATTCATTATAACTTTGATGCGGTAATTGTTATACGTATTAATGAATAAAGTTTTTGTTTTATGTTTATACATTTTGAAAGTTTCATTAAAAATATCTGAAATAAAAGAAACATCAAAATATTCGCAAGCGGCAATTTATTCAAACGAAAATACGTGCATTTCTGATGTTAAGTATCTCAATTGGACGATGCAAAAAGTATTATTCTCAAGAGCAAAATTCATCTGCTTCGAGAAAAATTATTCCAAATCCGCGTAACAACTTTTTATTTTATTTTATTTTTTTTTTCAAAAAATTTTAAATGAGCCGCAAATGAGATGCTACCTAAATCATTCACATTTCATAAAGTTCGCCATGCTCCCCCAGCGCCGCATGCGTATGTAATGCGGACGTCCAGAAGTGAGAGTTGTAAAAGCAAATGTAATCTTATCGAATATGATTATGGAAAATAAAAACCATAACAGCTTAAAGCGTCATCCCCCTTTGAAAATGGACTCGAGAAAAATTGGCACCTTTTTTTTTTTTTTAAACTTGGCATTAGGTTTGGCACCCCGACAATTTTTCTGCTCGGAAAAAAATCGCCCACTCAGTTCCGAGCAAAAAACAACTCGAATTCGGCTTCGGAAATGAAGTTATCTCCTGCAGGTGCTCTCTCATATTCTTCCCGACGAAGTGAATATCATCCGGGAAATTCGATCAAATTGAAATAAATTGAGATTGAACAAGACGGACCTTAGGGTCGTCAATCTTCCACATGAGCTCACCATTTTCAACTCCACGAGGCTCCTTTTATCGTCTCTTTGTGAAGTCGTTGCGAGGGCGCGCGATTAAGACCGTCTCTCACTTAATTACGTCTTTACGTCATCAAGTTATTGCTCGGTACAAGTTTTAAGTTTCCATCAATCGAATCAGCCCCCAGAAATCATCTCCATCCCGCTTTAACCCCCTTTTCCCCTTCCGCCTTTTTGCGAAAAAGCGCTTGACGGTCTCTCATATTATGGACGCGAACAACTGCAAAGTATTTTCGCCACTTTTCGCAACGTGAAAGCCTTCGCAATTTCAACACCGAATCGGATCCGCACGGGCAACGCATCTCATACAGCGTGCAGGCCGAGGAAAGTGCCATTAAAGACGCCTGATCTTCGACCGCGCTCGAACGTTAGCTCACCTCTCTTTAGTCTGATTCATGAGACTGCTTTCGAAAATGTTTTTTTATTTTTTTACTTTACTGAGATTAAAATTCGAAAAAAATTTTTTTTTTCTTCCGAGATTACCAAACGGAATCCAATATTAAAAAGTGGGAGGTTCTGTGGGTCATGAGAGAATTGAATGCAAGTACGCTAGACTAATAAGTCACCGCTTAACAAGCAATTATGGTTGTAAATTATAAAATTGCCGGTTGTCGACACGGTCGCACGTTATCCCACGTCAATCAAATCGAGTTTAATAAATAACTTTCTGGACCGCGAAATTTCAATCGGAGCACCAGAATTCCCGCCGAAAAGGGAAAAAATATTACGAGAAATTATTAATAAGGATAAAAAAAAGATCAGTTTTTCCATTCAGCAATCTCCACAAAGAATATGAAAAAAGGAAAGAGAAAGAAGCGTATTCAATATTCGTTTTATTTAACTAGGCAATGTGTCTGTCGAGGAACGCTATAATCGACTATGCTTAAAGTAACGCTTATCCAGAAATTTGTCGATAACCTAAGTGCTTCATGATATATAGGTTGTTTTAATCACACACACCGTTTTAGAATATAAGGTTTAACCATCAATTCTAATACAAATCAAACCCAATATTCATCTAAATTCTTACACACAGTCATAAATGTTTACGTAATTATTAGGATTCTATGAAATCGACAATAAAAAAAAAAGTGTAAGAAGTCAAAACTGAACAAGATAAATGTACAGCCAACTATTTGCTTTCAATATCTTTTTCTTTATAAATAAAAAATTATACATATTTGTTGGAAAATTATGTGTGATAAGTCGGCTTTTAATGTTTTATATTGTAAAGTGAGATTGAAAAGAAATAATTTGATGTGTTCATGTTATTCTAAGAGTTTGAAATTGTTTATGTCCATTAGCCATCTAATATTATTCGGGATGCATTTGTCACAGTTCATTAATTAAATAAATACAGAAGTTTTCATCCGATATTTATATATATACCTGAATTAAGTTCAATTAAATACAAATGAAATATGTCAGATGTAATAACCCTTTCATTCGAAATTTGATCATTGTGACAAAAAAAAAAACAAAATTTGTAAACTTATCTTTGATTGATACTATAATTAAAAACAATAATTAGTTCACCACGACAGTCATCCGTATCAAAGATTTTTAATACCAAAATTATGCACAACTGCAACAGAAAAATCTTTTACAGCTTCATCTAAATTAAACACAGCCATTAAATATGAATGGGGAATTTCCAATTCAGGTTGGGAGCGCATCCTTATAAAAAAATTAGATAAAGTTTTCGTCCTGCCTCACACGAACCCGCACAGGGACAGCACGATGAGGCGCGGCCAAAAATTTAATGCTAAACCTTATATAGAAAGCAAAAAATAAAAATCATCAAACAAAAGATAAAAAGCAAAATATAAAAAAAAAACAACAAAAAAATCTTCGTTCTAGAAGCGGGTCATATCTAGATTAAAGCTGGAAATGTGTTTTTACAAAAATATATCCACAGTTAAATATTTGTTTTGACATATTAAGCGAGCTTAAAATGATTTAGATTCGAGTAAACTTTCTTTTTTTTCGGCGGGGGTGAAAATACATGAAAAACTGTGCCCAATAAGCGTTTCCACCGCCCCGGTCCAGTTAACATTGAAAAATTTTAACACAAAATTAAGCCTAGCAAAGTTTAAATAACTTGAAAACTAGAAAACAACACAACAAATATACTGAAGACTTTTTTTTTAAACGGTATAAAAATATTAATTTACTATTTAACGGTTAACACATTAAATAATTTAAAAAACACAGAATTTTATTCTTAATGAATGATTGTGCTAAATATTTCTAATCTCGAAAATGTATGTATTTTTAAAGATAAATTTGACAGGATTTACCGTGAAAGAATTTAACTGGTTTCTGATACCTATATATAGAAAATTTTTTATTTTGCAGGAGATTTTAAAAGACTTCGAATAACTTATTTAGCTTCCATTAGCATGCGCTAACAAAAAATTATTTACTTTGAATGCACTATAAAAGGAATGAAAAGGACAAAAGGTTCAGGGTTCAGAATTCAAATTTAACTTTTGAAAATTTTAAATTCCGTCTCCAATTAAAGTAAGAAGAAAAGAAAACTTTAAAACTAATACCAGTGGACTTCATTTGTATGTATCACGCCATATATTACCAAATGCAAAAATACTGCGGAAAATATATTTAGATGAGAATAGATAAAATGGATTTTTTTCCTTTAAAAAAATTGATTATCTAATTTATTGCAGCAAGCAAACCAACATATTCCTTTTAGATAAATTTGCATAGTATTAAAAAAAACACGCAATTTTGTTTTTTCTTGAAGAGGTGCCTTCATAAAGTAATCACTCTTAAAACTCTGGCAATATTCGAAAAATTGAAGAATAAAATGCGTTTAAATTTAATGAATGTCTACATGCAAAATGAAACGAATGCTTGCTTTATCTGATCCTAATGTTTTAAAAAGAACCTCTTAATGCAATCTACCATTATTTTGTCATGAACATGCCCCATCTTTGCATTTAAATTAAAAACTTTTAAAGTGATTTTATATTCAATAATTATGATTTAAATGTCTAACCTTTGATTCATGAAAACTTGGATTAAAATAAAATTACTGTAACTAAATGTAAAAATAAAAGTAAATTTGATAACGCAAAAAAAGAAATGGCGAAAATACTATGTGAAGATTCAAATGCCTGAAAATATTTTCTCCACGATGAAGTGAATCCTGTACTCTCATATTACAAAATTTTCATTTTCTTACTACTTTACAGAGGCATTGAAAGCTTTGAAACAAGAGCTTTTCGTGAGCTGTTTATTTATCACGCCAAATTAAAGGTCTTAAAATACATCCAAGAAACACAAGATATTAAACCTAAAATTCCTAAGAAAAAAATTTGTATCTATGGGGAGAAATATTTAATCAAAATTAATACAATGGCAATATGACTAATTTAATAATCAGCATCAATTTTTGGAATATGCATTTTAACATTTCATCTATTTTGATACCAGTGACGCTCGATGTATATTAAGTTATATATATCGTTTCTCAACTTTTCTATGCATCGAATTCGTTGCTATGAAGAAAAATAAATAAATTTTAAGATTTTCAATAGTTTATTGATCTTTGCTTAAGGTTAATTAGTTTTCATGGCGTCTTCGAAATGACGCAGTGACATTAACCATTACAAAGTCAAATTTTACCGCAAAAATATTTGCTTTTAAAATTATTTATTAAATGTATTGCTTTGAAAAATACAATTAGTTATATTTTAAAAAATAATTTTAAAAAATGATTGTTCACTCTGTATTTGATAAATACAATATTATTCACATTATATTTCTAAAATTTTATATACACATAAATCGAAATTTATCTGATATATAAATATATTTATACACTGATTATTTTCACTGTAAGTAAATTCAATGCAGATATTTAACTGTTTAAGTTGAATACATGTCAGTGACAGTTGTTATTAGTGTAGAATTAAATATTTCAGCGCATTAAAAAACGAAAATAAAAATAATGATAAGAAGGAAATACAGGAATATAACGTAATTATAAAACTCAAAACAAATATCCAGAGATTTTAAATAAATAAATAAATTTCAAAGTATAACGGAGTTTCCAGCATTTGAGAAGATTTTTTTTATAAAATTTTGAAACTTGTAATTTATATTTAAATATTAGGAGAATCATTGCATATGACTGATCACAAAAAGCGGTATAATGCTTATCAGATTTCCTTTACTTATATCATACTACTAAGAAACAGAAAAAAAAAAGAATTAAGTTCATCGTTGAATAAAAATTCACAATAAAAAAATATATATATTTCATTCATTACTTATCAAAATTTATAAAATTATCAAATTACTACAGTGAATTTAGACAAAGCGCAAACAAAAATTGAAAATTTCAAACTATTAAAAATTTGAAATTCTTGCAAATATTTAACTAAATAAAATTTATTTTTAACAAAATGTCATTCGAAACGTTACATAAAATAAAACTTAACAACATGAATCCATGAATCCGATGGAAAAAAAAATTTATCTTAATAAATATTTTCAAAAAAAATATATAAGAATGTAAGTTTCCCAAAAAGTTTTTCAGGGTTGTACATTGACTTCAAATTTCTGTTTATTCTGTATGAAATTATTGAAAATGACAATTCTTCATATGCAACATATAATACTTTAACATGGAAGAAAAAAAGTGTGCTTCAAATGATGTTTTGATAATTTACTCCTTTATTAACTGAAATATTATGGCTTCTTAGTCTCCGATTACCAGAATTTCCAAATATGACTTGCTTCTTTTTAAATCTAAAAATTATCAATGTTTCGAAAGATACGAAGTACTGCGGTTATATTTCAGGCATAGCAAAACTTTCCAATAAGAGAGTTCATTGTGGAAGAAAAAAATTTTCCACCCACTTAACCATTTTCCAGCTTTTAAAACTATCTTACGCACTGGTAAATCTCCAGCTTTGGAACTTCTCGCACCGGAAAATTTTTAAAATTGAACTTTTTTTTAAAAGGAACCTGAAGCGTTTACGCGATAAAAAAAAAGTGATAAAAATATAAGTCTCGTGCATCAGAGACTAATATATTTAAATAACAAATATAAGTTCCATATGATAAGTATATTTTATTATGTATATCCGTTCTGTATCTTAAAAACAATAAATCTTATTTAAATTGGCTATTTCTTTAGAATGACCTTCTTCTGAGTTGTCTCAAATTATATAAATAGTATATATTACCTTGTCTACGATCATTAATATCTGAAAATATTAAATTTTCGGCACTTTCATTCAGTTAAGAAAAAAAAAAAAGAATAAACTTTTACAAGGCGAATTTAATATTTTTTCCCATTTCTATTATTTTTCTCTATTAAAAAATTGTAAATTAATTACTTGAATTACATTTATTGCCTAAAATACAGACTATATGAATCATCTGGTTTAATTTAGAAAGTAAATTTTAATGAAAAATAATTACACTATTTTACAGTTCAAAAAATAAAAGAATAAAAAGTAATGAGTGAGTGAGTGAGTGAGGTGAGAGAGAGAGAGAGAGAGAAAGAGAGAATGTTTGTGGAACTTCCTTCGATATTTTTTCTTATTATTCGTTAAAATTTTCTTGTACATAGTTTTCAAATAATAAAGATAAAAATGTTTGCGTATCATTAAACTAATACTCTCAAAGTTTAAGCTTTCATAACGAATTTAAATCAGTGACACAGCTAATTGATAGCACTTAATTAATTTTTCATATATATGTGTAAAAAAAAATATATATATATGTACATTTCGCGATAATTCACATCGATGAAAAAGAAAAGTAAGTTGAAATTTGACATAAAACTTCTGCAACAACCTTTCTTTTCCAACAAAAAATACTTGATATTTCAATCAAGAAAATTTCGTTTATGGAAGATCTATGAACAAAGTTTTGAAAGTGACCAGCCAATAAATAGTAGTGATATATAAAAAAATATCCCTATTGAAATACCTCAGTCATTGCTTCACTATGGTTATTGAAAAGATCCTTAAGGTATTAAACAGTCGTCTCAAAAGAAATTTTCTCTTCTCTTAAAGCTTTCCACGTCATAGTCTTAGAAAAAACACCATATGTTACAAAAGAAATTTAGAGTTCCGACATTATGACAACAATGATGTATTTTCTTACTTTAAATTGTTTTATTCTCTATTTATAGTATGGGCGTTCCGTTTAATAGTGAGCAAATAAATTCTTTTATAATCCAACAAAATCACCAAATGCATAATATTGCCGCATTGATGAAAATGTGCATCTCTTTACAAGATGATATTATTAAAATTTCAAAAAGTGAAATTTATAGTTAAAGATGGAGAATTTTGCATAACTTGAAATTCTTTATATAGATCTTATCACATTCAAATATTAAAATTACATATTTTTTTTCCCGATGTTTTTGCCCTTTGACATAATGCATAAAATTATATGTTAATGCTATTTGCTATCATAAAATAATATTTATAAATTTTAATCTATTTAAATGCCATGATTTCATAAGCCGTTCGGCAAATAAACTTGAATGTAATTAGCAAAATTATTATATTTTTTTAAAAATCTATGATCATTAATGTTTGTGTTGCACAAAGAGGTTTTTTTTTTTCAAATTCCCTACACAATAAAGAAAAAAAATCTTAATTATTTTTGATTACTGAATTAAAATTTCGTTTAACACGGGAAACTTTTTCCAATATAAATTTCACTGCTAAAATTTCCTATAAACCTGGTTCTTCGTACAAGAAATTTAATACGGAGGTAATGTGCCGGTTGCTTCCAAATACGGAAGCTACATCATAATATTTATACCTGTTTATCTATCATTTTACGTCAACTTTAAAATCTAATATGAATGCAGATTTCATATCACACTAAGTGTAATAACTTATAAACTTAGCATAAATTTAAAATATTCTGATATGCTTTCTGATATTTTGAAAAGGATACAGTAACTTTACAAACTAAAACTCCTTGATGTTTGAAAAACTGAAAATTTTTAAATTGACATGAACGAAATGTTCAGGATGTTACCCAAATTATTTATGCTTATAAAAAATATAATGAATGTAAAAAGTTTATTTTATTGTATTTTATAAATCAATTATGAAAAACTTTTATTTTAAAATTAAAAGAGGATATTAGGACATTATGATTTTCTGTCATCAAAATTATTTTTGTTTTAAACATTTCTTTTCACAATACAACTGTCTGAAAAATTAGAATTTAATTAAAAAGTAAATAAAAATTTATATTAAATATGAATGAAAGAGGAAAAATAAAATAATATTTATATATACATACACCTCAGTAAAAATTATTCATTAAATGAAATTTTACAATTCAATACGGCTAAAACATATCTTTTAAGATATTTCGATAAATGTTCAAAATGAATTAATTGCGCTAATACCGTACTTCAGTAATAAATTTATTATTAACATTATTTGATTTATATTAACTACATAATATTTAAAGTCAGATATCTTAAAGAAATATGTTAAATTTTTGTAACATGTCGACTGACTTCAAATCGATTTCAAAACACATCTGTGATATTACGTTATTTAATATAAGCTTTAACACATATATATTATAACAATTAATACATTCTATTTTCGGAGATAAAAAAAAAATACATTTTCAAATAAGGCGAAGCACATATTTCTCTGAAAAGTCAATATAATCAAATTAGCAATTTATTGCAAAATCCCGTCCCAAATGGATTGAAACTTTCCCAACATCAATGAGCAAAAATCTTCAATTTTAAACCTTTTAATCTTGATTCTTCCCAACTGAGCACGTAAGCCCCCATTCAGAAAAAGCGCAAACTCTTCGCAACTTCTATTACGTATATTCTTTTTATTCTTTCTTTGAATTCTCCTGGGAGAGCGTAAATTCTTAATTCTTTTAAACAAGGATTCCAAACTACGGATTCTTAAACTGCAAAGTAGAACATTCTACATACTTTTCCGGATGTTTTAGCATGGGGTTTCTAAAGTCTTTTCAAAAACTCCTTTGCAATCTCTTGCATAAGAAAGGTAACCTGCTAATGAGTTCATTCGTTATGTACATTGATAATCAAATCATTTTTGCCTATTGAAAAATTTTCTTCGAATTTCTACATAATCGAAAGAAAACTTTTAAAGTTAAAGCAGAAATGATGAGTCAAATACAGAATTAGAAATTGTCCGATTTTAAGCATAAGTTTGTCGGAAGCAAGGGCGACAAGGTGAAAATTGGCAAACTGGGGCAAATAGCGTGGCAAAACAAATTTCTGCGTTGCCTTATGACAAAGGAAAAACAAAGGTACAGGAAATCATAGGTATGGAATTCCTGTTTTAGTTAAGTGAATTATTTACCTTATTTTCAATCTCTTATATTATACTTCAAAGCTTTTCGAAAATTTTGGGGATTAGTAAAGTTTCCGGCATTCATTAATATACACGGATTCCGATTAATCATTTCACGAAATAAAGAGATATTGGGCCCTGGAGGACATCCGTCAAGTAGTTATCCGTAAGTTGGATCCTTCTCTCATATCAGATAAATCTGCACCAGATCTTGTTAATTCACCCAATTCTCATTTTTCTTTTTAACACGAGGAAAAAAACAGGAATAAAATCTGAGACAAGCAAATTCGAATCAAAACACGGGCGCGGAGAAAGGCATGAAAAATTTTCACGTAATCCACGTTGCTCTAAAAGTCTTTGCAAAATTATTAAATTTATTTATATTTATTGTAATGCTACTGTTATTTTGTAATAAATAAAAACTTCGAAAACTCTCAATTCAGAATAAACTTATTTTAATAATAACAATTTTAATTTTCTTTTCACAAAAAAATTTATGGTACCTTAAAAATGCAAACTTATGTCTTATAATAATTTTTGATAAATAATCCGACAACATATAATCAAATAATATTAGAAGAGAATAACATCGGTTCCTAAGTATTTTATATCGTGTAGTATTTCACGTAATCAAAGAAAGAAAAATCTCCTAAATCCCAAAATGAACCCGTCATAAAATCATTTGAAATAAAACATTATTTTAAATTAATTATTTAAATGATTAAAAGAAGATGGCGTAAAAAAGCAACATTGACATGAATTTTTTATTATTTTAAAAACGGCATTAAAAAATAGTGAATATTTCGTGCAAAGAATTATCTTCTTATTGGTTTACAACTAATCTGTTTTCCCACTTACATTCGTTTTTCTTTATAATCTAAATATTTGTTTAAATTATCCCTATAGAATTATTTCCAGCACAATATAAATGTACTTTTAAAATATTCAGGAAATAAGAAGAAATTTACATCAAATCTTTGTTAAAAAGAACTAATTTCACAAAATTTTCAACGATACCCCTTCAAACCGATACATTTTTTTTTTGAGAAAATCACATATTTCCGACTCACAGCAAACAAAATTTTCCTTAATTTTCGCCGTATCAACGCAATAATAAGTTTGCGTGTTCAGTTTGAATTGTAAAAGCTGTATCGGCGGAAATTGGACTTCCGAAAGTGTTGCCCAAAAACGGGTCAGGTCAAAGAAGAAAAGATTCGACTCAAGCAACAATGGACTTAACCAAAAATCACCTTTAATAATGATGGAGACAATGATTTCATTAGTTAGCCGTATCCATTAAGAGAACGTATCCCTAGCATCATGATTTTTAGTCGCTGATATGTTGCAGTATATAAGGCTCGAGGAAATCCACTATACGTTCTCTCGATACATCTGTAATACAATTCTTTCTTGAGAACATCAATTCAATTCCGAAAACCTTCCCTTGCACGATCTTAAAAATATTTCTGATCAAAATATTTATCATAGCCCCATTCAAAATGTCCATAAGAAGATTTCTTAGAATAAAGTATGATGAAGCATCACAATGGGAGTTGTAAAATTAAGATATTGTTTATTAAATGGAAAGCTTAAAAATCTCAAATAAAAGCTTAGGTAAAAACCTGGCTCTGATGAAACTAAAAATCTGAAATTAAAAACTGTCAACGCGTGACTGTATAGTGATATGAATTTATAGTCATAATGCGAAAAGAACTGAAAGTGTAAAGAAAGATAAGTATCGATAGTTCTTGATTTTTCAACGCCACAATTGAAAAATACTTGAAAAAAATACTTAAAACAGAGGGAATATATATATATATATATATCTCAAAATCATGAAATTGATAATAAAGAAAATTATAATTCAAATATTACAATCATAAACTTAATAATTTTTTTGTATCATTGATAACATGTGTAATAATATTGGATATAATAATGTTGCATTCTTATCTTTCAATAAAGTACTGTCTTCATTGGAATTCCTTATCAGGTATAAAATAAATTTATTTGCTTACTACAAATGAACAAGTTGTAACTACCAGAGAGCATGGTATAAATAAAACAGTAATTTACTAAGAAAATGAAAATAAAAATCTTAACAAGAAAGGAAAGTTTTAGCAGAGAACAGGAACTGAAGTTGCACATTTACAATCATCTCTTTCCTGCATCAAATTCCATGAAAAGAAGCAGCAATTTTATGCTTAAATATTTTGACATGAGGAACAGAAACATGAACAATCCGAAAATAAATTGAAATGAACTTCAATATACTCACAGAGAACGGCATAGAAAATTAGTTGAGCAAAGAAGACAATAAGATAGATCAATAAAATTGCTCTTCATGATATGGAGAATCCAAAAGTGTCAAAAATGTTGGTACCAAAAAACTGGTGGCTACATGGGAACGAGAAGAGTTGAATAGTCGTTTGTATAAACAACGAATTTGTTACAGAAGTAACAACCAAAAAAATCACCACTTCAAAATATCACAGGTAATGTGTAAAATATCAATCAATTCCCAACCATTACGGTTTTAGGAAGCCATCCGAATTTTAACTTTTTTTCGAAGTATTCTAAAATATTATGCGGATATTTTAAATTTTCAAAACATTCAACACTTGCATTAAATCGTAATATTTTAAAACCTCCAAATACTAATGAAATAATTTGAAAATTCTGACCGAACGATAAATCCTCAGGTTTAAATGAAACTGCTAACATTCAAAATAAACGATGAAACAAGGTTGGGATAACATGAGAATAATTTAAAATTATTTCTACCGTGATATAATAAAAATATATTCGCCATAAATCGTAGCAAACTATATTTTCCATCTAAACTGGGGAATATGGGACTAAAAGACGGTGAAAATGTCAAAGTTTAGTTCGCTTCTATGGTGTAGACAAGTTCTGTAATAACTGTTTTAATGCCAGCATTTTAGTCCAAGATAAGCTCTTCTATGATTAATACCAGAAATTAAATAAATATTGCATAATTTATAATTGGTTTAAGCCACTGAAGATGATATTCTTTGAAATTAAATTGCATTTATTAAATTCACAATATGAACGCATTCTGAAGTTCGCAACGGTGGGAAACACAATATCCGCTCCAATGTCATAAGTTTGGCTAAATGAATAAGAGTATAAAAGCATACATCTTCTGGTTTGTACCTTGTTCTCATTAAATGGCACCAGTTTAGAATTATATTTCAAACAGGAAGTTGATTAGCGCTTTTTAGAAATTGTACAGAGAAGAATAATGTAAATTAGATGGAAATAACAACCCGAAATGCGGCCCATCTGCCGGAAGCCTAAACACCTATAAACGGTTTATTTATTCGGTGTCATTAAGAAAATGTAAAATTTCAGATATTAGTCGCGAATTTGTTTTTAGGTCCCGGAATTTGTTCGGTGAAATATTTTTGCCTTGATAATGTATAAAAAGAGAAAATGAAATTAATTTAAGTGCCACGTTGGAACACGGGAGGGGTTCTGCTTGACTTCGTTCATCACGATAACATTATTCTTGTCTAAAAAAAAATGGCTTTGCATAATTTAAGTGCAACACTCATGCACGGGCAATAGAGCACAGAAAAACTGTACACCTATCCTTTTGTATTTTTCATTTTAGCTTAAAAAGAACCAAGAAAAAAAATGAATGTCTAATATTTTTTTGATCACAATGTTACTCATAGGAATGTAAAAATACTGATGTATTTTAAAGGTATTTATTTTACAGTAATAAGTAACTTTTCTAATTTAAGAAGAAACTCAAAGCTGTCATATACAAGCTTAAGAAAGCTTAATTGTTTTTCAATCTATCACATTACTAATCTACGAATGTTTCAATTTACTATGGAAATACAACTTATAATTTGCCATTATAGAAATGAAATGTGTTTACTTTTAATATTATATCTAACATATGTAATATGTATGTATATATTAGAATATAAAATTGAAGAAGAATTAATGAATAAAAATGGATATTTAAATGAATAACGAAGTTCAAGTAAAAGAAGACCAGACTGAAACAGAGTTAAATAATGCAGATGACATACTTGCTTAATATAATATAATATTACGACTTTATTAGTTGCGAACAATCTGAGGAATTTTGAAGGGGGATAAAATTTAAATAAAGTAAAAATAGTTCGGAACATAAAAGCCCGTATGCAAATACTAGAAGCAAAAAAGTCTGATTACAGTTAAAAAAAATTCTTTTCATTAAATGTATTTTTGCAATAATGGAAACATTCAAACATCCTCGGTGGAAATTGACACAACTGTTCCAAGATTTTAATTTTTTATATTCATGTTTACAAAAATAAAAGTTTTAATTCTACTTCATTTGTACGTTTCCCAGAGCAGATTCTGAGTTCAGGTGCACTCAAAAAACTATAAAATGCTGTGTCAATATCGATTATCATCTTAGAGCATTCGATATTGGACAGAATAAAAAGAGGGTCTGCGTATAAGTGAAGAAAGAAAAAAAAGGAGGAAATTGATTCAATTAAAAGTGCATGGGACAAGGAAAGAAAAAGAATTTTCATGCGAGGGAAAATCAACTTAAAATTCCCATCGAGAAGTTCTTTTCCATTCAGACTAGCTCAAGTTCTGGCGAGAAAAAGGGGAAGTATAAAAGAGGAGTACATAGATAAAAAGACGCTTAAAAAAAAGCACTTCGATGATTGAATGATCCATCATCACGACGATCTGCCAAGAGTTATAAGCACAATTACGCTTATAAGCTACCAACCCCACAATTTCTATCTGACCCTCTCAGATTTCCGATTTACATGAAAAATTCTGCTAATGGGGCTTTAAAAGCAGAACAATAAAAAAAATCAGATTCGACATGAATCACAAGATATCTAACCTAGCTTTCCATTCTCGACGTTTTCACCCATTAGGATGAAATCACACCACGCTCCCGTATTAGAATTTCTAATCTACTGATACTGAACCTAACTATTAGCAAGTCGGAACTAACAGGTTTTGCAAAACTATTTCAATATAACATGAAATTCTTAGAAGCATATCGACAATACAAATGGCTTTCATTATCTTACAAGAAGTACTAAAATTTAAAAGATTGTTTTTAAGAAACGATTTAAAACTCTTGGAATAAACAGACTTAGAAATATATTTCAAAGATTAACAATAATGCAAACCTTAGCTTTTCCAATTAATCCAAACGAAAATCCGCAAGGGGAATGGATAATTAGGGCAATGTTTCAGACTGATAATTTTTAAAATAAAGGCCCGTGCCTTTAATACATGTTTTTAAAGTAATAGCACGAAATACCAATTCAACTATTTTTACATAATTCCTAGCAGCACGTTGCAGTCGGTTTGAAACCGCTAAATTTACGGTCCGCAAAACCCGTCAAATCAAGCAGTACACACCAATTTTTCTAAATCGAGTAAATAGAAGCAACATAAATCAGTTGAAAAAATTGTACATAATTTTTGTTTTTATAACATCCGAAAACGAGCTTCTTACTTCTATAAAATTTAAATCTTCTTTTTTTATATGAAGCAACATCAAAGGCAATAAACTCGGATTCCCGACGCGGAATGACATAAAGTACGGCATTATATACACATAACCCAGCGGATGGAGTAAATTTAATTCCGTAAAAAGGTGGAATCGCAACAAAAAAAAAAATCTCTCCCATTGGACGGGGGAAAATGTGAAAAACGGTGCTGACCAAATATCAGGAGATTCGGGCACCAGACTCTGGGAAAGCGGAGGAAAGGAGAAGGAGAAACTTTTGGAAGCCGCCGCTATTCCACTGCGCCGTTTCATTCATCATCTTAAAATGAAAAGATAACGGTAACTTAAGGCGTCAAACCGTGAAAAATTGATAAGGAGGCTGAACGCGGAAAAAGGACCGTAAATCGGGCAGAAAGGCCCTCTGCGGAAAACCTAACGATAGGCTCCCCAAAGCACGGGGAAGGCGGCCCGCGAAGAAAACTTTCTCGGCGTGCTTAATGCTGACATTTGCAATTTTTCATCTGCATCTTGATAAGCTTTAATAATGAAGAGTTGCAATTAATTTTCCGCCTTGTTTAAAAAAAGGAAATTTTTCCGAAAACTTAGATCGGGGACGGTGGCTTTTGGGCTGCGGAAGGCATCCTCCGTCGCATAAACGCTCCCGCATAAGCTTAATTTTATTATTCGTCTTAAAACTAAATTTCGCTAGCTCACTCGATAACACGCCACAATAATTGCCAATGTGAATTGCAAAACTCGTAAAATATTAACAATAATATTCCAAGGAGCAAATTTTCAAAATTTATGTGCAAATTCTTAGTGTGCATCCTGCTCAGAGAACCTACGTTGATCACTCAAAGACAGTGGGTCAAGCGAACTTTAAACCCTTCAAGTAGATTAAAGTCCAGCCCATTTTGAAAAAGGCTGCCGTCATAATGTGATGCTTCACTGTAAAGAGTAAATAATTCGAACAAGGTTGAATGTGATATATTGCCAATTTATTAAGCTTCAACATATCACGACTGCTTTTCACCATCTCCTTACACCCGATGAAAAGAAAATTTCGATTATTATTATGATAACAATAATAATAATAATGAACAAATTATAGTTCACAATGGAAACTACCGCAACCTTTTGTTTTTTCGGAGAGAAAATCCAAGTGCAAAAAATAATGGATTTTCTTCGCCGGAAAAGAAAAACGGGAAAAAATAACATCCGAATATGTTACCTAAAAAATTATTACATAAACGATTGCAAGAAAAACTGGGAACTTTTGATGCGGAGAATATTTTATCCTTCCGAATCACTTTTATTGAGATTCCGCTGAGACAGCTTTTCATTTAGTTTAAAATTATGGGAAATCCTAACAAACTTTAGAACACGCAGCAAATGATGACGCCAACTTTCAAATGCTCAGAAATAAAAGATAAAATGCTTAGCAAAAGTGAAGACGCCATTCGACGCTTCGGGGGAGGATCACCCTGCGACGAGATTTTCACATAAAACTATCTGAAAAAGACCTCGCCTTAACGAATAATTTAACACGGCTGAGTCTCGGCAATGGCGGGCTCAAAGACGTTTTATGAAATACTCGCCTTTTAAACGAATTCCAAAAGTGAAATTTAAAACTCCGGACGTTAAAATGCAGCGCGCAGTTAATCAAAAATTATATGAATTAATTACACTGGTATCATATTATCCGTTCTGATGGATTTATTAAAAATAAGGAAAGCAAGAGGACAAGAACGTTATTCTTAACGTTCGAAGCCACAATTAAAATAAATGAAAAAAATAAAACTAAAATTTTTAGAAAAATTTTAATGAAACAAGAACCATGCTTTTAATATACCGATAATTGAAGGTAAAATCGCTGTAAGATTAAAAAAATTCACAAAAAAAACCAACATAAAACAATTAGAAATTCATAACTCTATAAAGGGAAAATTTAAAAAGAAAACAGAATAAATCTAAATATGCAATACTGACGTTATAATATTATCAATACCATTTTTAAATATTGTTTTAATATTATGTAACTGCTATCTAATTTGATGGAAAATAGTTTGAACATGCAAAAAATTGTTATAAACCTGTGTACACAGAACATAAATGAAATACGGTGATTTTTATTTTGTGTTACTGTTGGCGAAAAATTTTCAGCAACAGCGAATCCCGTTAACAAACAGTATGAAACCGGAAACTGGGAATTACACTTAAAGTATATGAAAGAAAAGTAGTGCTATAAAGAATCGTAAATGGTAAAATGGTAATATATGAATCGTAAATAATAGTTCAAATCTAGTGTCATTAATCAGATTTAAGGCGAATAAACTCAGTACGAAAATCAAAATTTTGATTCACCAATGGTGGAATATTAAATTTGCAATCAATTTAATCAGTTAAAATAAATCGCTTGTTTATTGCACAAATAAAGAATCGAGAAACCTATAATTCCCCAAAACTCTTCTAATGGTGTTCTAGGTCGAACGTAAAAGTCAGTTTGAATAACCGAATTTCATTCTCTCTCTCCGTCGCATTTCATTACGTGAAACTTGCTCGGGTTCATGCTCCGAAACATCCCCCACAAGCACGACAAAAACCTAAAAAGAAAAAATTGCCCCCCGCCACATGAAATTCCCAAGGAAAACCTATCCAAATTCGAGTTTGAACTTCGGCTCCGAGTGAAAAATTATGACTGGTACCTCGACCGCGAAAAAGCGGGGAATATGAAAATCATTTGGAGTATACACGCAATGATGCCAGAATAACCTTTCGGGACGAGGGTAAGGAAGAGGAAAAAGCAAAACGAGCAGAAACTAATGAAATTTCTAATCGCACATGAAAGATCAAAACCTTTAAAAGAACTTTTCGAATGGGGAGCACCCAGGACCGCTTCGATTCAAGGGATAATTCCGAAACTGATCCTTTTGGATGACGGATCTTTTTATGTTCCTTGCCGTACATCCAGTTACTTTCAAAATTTTAAAACTGTCTCGTGGAGAAAATTCCTTTTACAAAGAAATTCTGTTATCCTACGGAAGTTAAGTACTGATCCTTCTACAACATCAAGGAAATATGTTCGGAAAGAAAAATACGCGATAATCAAAAGTGAAGCAAAAATTATCCCATAAACATCCTTGGGAAAGAAAGAAAACTGAACATGGACATAATATAAAATACAGTAACATAAACATAAATACAACTCATATGATGAGTTCGCAGTGTACAGACATGCGGGAGCATGAAATAGCATGGGTAAAGGCTCATTCCCTTACACTGCGGGCCCGCCTTCAATTCTTTTTGATTGGATACAAGTTATATAATTATTGATCCTAAAAAACGAAATTATATAATTTAATCTTAATTCACGAAGAAATCTAATGGATCATCAAATAAAACTTCATAATAAAAAATTTATTTTTAGGAATATATCAGATTTCATAGCAAGAATTTACTTTTTTATTCTACGAGCTAAAATTCTTGAAAAATTAATAATACATTTGCCTTTAAATTTGATAAATGAAAGAAATGAATAAATATTTTTTGATTTATGTTATAAATTTTTGAATTTAAACTTCTCATTCTTTCCCAATAGGTACAAACCTTAATGTTTACATTATAATATTATTAAAAAAAAAAACTAAGAAATTTTTTAAAAAATCCCGATACCGTGATTTATATTCTTAAAAATATAGATGGAGACGTGCCGTATATTCCAGAAAACAAAAAAAATATTCTAGCCTTTTAAATAGTAAATTTCGAAAACGTGGAAGGGGTTACAAAGAGACAGGGAGCATAAAGCAATAAAAACCATAAACTATATTTCTTGTGTTAGACCATTCTCGTAAAAAGTACATGCGGGAGAATCATAGCCGAATGCAAGCAACCGAAAACAAAACAAAATAAAAAGGGAAAAATTTGGAATAAATTTACCTGGTTTCTGGTTTTTTTTTCTTTTTGTGCAGCACTGAAATTTTCTGTATATATATAAGGAATGTTTACATTTTCAACTTTTTCCCTGGCTTTCCATCCTCATTTAACCATATTTACTTTAGCAAAGGTTACAAATTATTCTCTCTGTTGTCATTTTTTCTCTGAGTCAAAGTAAACCGCATTCAGCGGCCAGGACTTCATGCTGGGCCAACGGTAACGATACATCGAATAAAACTAAATTTTTCAAAATGTCAGCATTTGCAAGTTATCGTTTATTTTTTCCTATTCGCAATTTTGTGGTAAATTTACCACTTTAGTGTCAGATTTAAATATTTATGTTTTGCTTCTAATTTTTTTCTTTTTTTTCTTAACGAAGATGCTTAATGCTCATCGGCAATACGTTAAAACAACATATTTAAATTTATTAGAAAATCTAACACAAAATAGGTTAATAATTTAGATTTAACTAAGGTGCACAGTGATTGAACACGTTGCTTAAACATCGAACAATCAATCAGCTTCTAATCCATCAGTTAATGTAACAGCCTCTGACCGAAATGAAAATACCGAACAGAAGTAACATATTTTTAAGGGACTGTTCCATAAAGTTCTCGCAAGATACATCAAATATTTGTAATAAAAGGCAAATATTGACTAGGAAATAACCCCATAAAATTCTAAAATTTATTGAAGCTTGCGCTATTAAAGTTTTATAGGATAGGAATCGCTTTTAAAATACCAAACATGCTTGCTTGTATCAGCCAAGAATTGCTATGGTTAAAGATATTCAAATTTTTCTTTGTATATCAAAAAAAATTTGAAATTAAAAAGATAAGGATGGATGGATATAACATCGTCGTGAGATACAAGAAAAAGCTTAAAATGAAACGATTTTTAATTTTCTAGAAAACTGATCAATTCTACCCATTTCCTACTGACTTTTTCTTATCCATTAAAATCCGTAGAATTCCCATTATTGAAAAGTTTACTGATCGATTTTCTCAGGGAATTGTAATATAATGATTATATGATAATCAAAACATTTTAAGCGACACACCCATTAATCATACATTTTTACATCTCTGTTCCGAAGATTATTCATTTGAGAACAAGAAATTAAATTTATACTAAAACGCTCTAGGTGGTAATTAGAATTCTCCATTATTATTATTTCAAAATTGTATTATAAAATCTAAAAGTAATAGAATAAAATCATCATCGTTGTAATAATTCGTGTAATAAATTCAAAATTTTCGAATAGTTTTCAAAGTCACCTCAATCTCTAACGGTTTTATTCACATTCGAATCAAAAAGCTAATTCATCCATGATTTTACAATATAATAATTTTAAGAAAGCTTTAATATCAATTAATGAAAAAAATACCTGCATGTAAAATTTTCAAAATAAACAATATAACAAGAGCCAAATAGAAATTTAAACATTTCTTTTAAACTCTCTACTTTAATTATAATTTCCAATAATTTCATGCAATACAGTAAAAATGTTCATAAAATTTTTAAATTTTTTCTCTTTGGAAATAAACATTTTCCCGCCGTTTAAACTTTTCCTTGGTTTGTTAAATATAAACGCAGCATCGAATTTTTGGGTTTAAAAAAAGAAATCATAAAATGTATTTGTTTTGCCTTTTAAAGAGATTCAGACTATTTAATTTAAAAATTCACAATAAACAAGACGCTTCGAAGAATTTTCCCGAATTTATGAAACATTACGGGGAAATACTTTAAGCTTTTTATAGTCTTGTTGCATGTTTTCGAAAAGAGGAGCCCTATTTTTTGCCTCATAAAATCTGCACACAAGAAACAAGCTTTTAAAAAGCAGCCTTAATTGTATTAGACTGATCGATTACGTTGTATAAAAAACAATATTTTTATCATATCACATGCGTTCCGATAAAAAAGCTAAAATACATTTCAATCAAGTGTGTGAATGATAAAAAAAATTAATAACAAAATCTTGTATGTATACTACTTAAGTTCCTTCAGAATAATCACCAATTTCTGTATCGGGTATATTACTCGTCTTTCGGTAAATAAATTATTTAAGTATTATTTAAAGAAAAACCAAGTGGGTTACCTCGATATTATTATAATTGTGAATGGATAAGAAAAATATTTTGATAATACTGCATTGATTTGCCCAAAAAATTTTGAGGAGGAACAAATGCAATGATTAAAATGCAGACACCGAAATATAAATAATAATTCGATAGTACTGGATATTATTAACGGAAAATGTGATTAGGCATTTTAAAAATTTTATTATTTAGTTTTTTTCCCAAATATAAAAGAATTAAATATGCCTAATTTTTTGAAAATAATTTAGAACATGAATTCCACTGCTTAGTATTAGGGTATTGCGCGGGGTTATCTCAATATTGCGTTAAATTTTAATCCAAGATAATGAGTACAAAGGGAATCATCAGCTGGAAAAAAATTTTGAAACTCAAAAAAATAAAAAATGTCGGAAGTTTTTTAAAATTTAGCAGTGGGACTTCATGTAAAAGCAAATAGCAAACAGCAAAACTTGTACATGAATATAAATTATATAATTATTTTTTTTTTTTGACCTAAAAAAAACTTGCTTTTCAAGAGAATACATGCAAATTTTAATATCATCCGGCTGGCAGCAAATGAAGAGAAAGAATTATAAACTGCCAGTCTAAAATAAGTGAGGGGCGGAGGGAGAGAAAAAAATTAATTTTTTCAAAAAGCTCGAAGCTGCCCCGACAATTTTCAAAAAAAAAATCACCAAAAATACTTCGAGATGCGATGAAAACATTCAGTAAATACTTCAAATCCGAAAACGAAAAATATATATGGAGTATAAGTTTGGAAAAAGGAAGGGAGATAGGAATTTGTAACAGATATTTCTTCTTTGCACATTATCCATCAAAATCGTTTTTCAGCTGTATCTATAAAACGGAAATATCTAGTTCAAATATTGGCTAAGAGGCAACAGAAAGAATGATATTATCCAAGATCCAATTTTAAATGATTTTTTTTGTGAGAAGCCTGTTCTGCTGGATGCATTCTTTGGCTTCTTCCAAAAGCAGGGGGAAAAGGGGGGAAAAAAAAAAAAAAAGGATGACTTGTAGGATTACGCGGATTACTATATTGCGGAATCGGCGCTGGCTTTGCATGCCGATTGGAAGGCAATGCGGAAAATACCGGCCCGAAAGCGAAACAATTCTTATCTAACTCATATGGCAGCTCACTTAATAATTTCCTTCCGAAATCGTACTTTATTAATTATAAGGTCATGCAATAGCAGAAAATGATTGATGTTCCGCGGATAGGCCGCGCGGCCCGCGAAGGCACGCTTTTTTAAAGAGCTATCGCTTAATGAAAACCATTCGCCAATTTCGAGAAGGAAGCATCGCCTTCGTTATAACGAGCGGAAACTTCATTTAATATTAAGGTTTTCATTTGAATATTTCATTTTCTCCTCGCGAGCAATATCGGATCGATTTCAACCGCAGGGAGGAAAAGAAAGGGGAAAAAAAAAAAAAAGGACCAGAATCCGAACGTAACATTTTCATAATTCGCTTCATGCGATTTGAAAACCAATCAAATTTCCTTTTCATAAGGTAATCGCGTTCCCGATTGCGTTTCGATTCATTTCCTTCTTCTGAATTAATTCATTCCGAATGCCCAAAAATCATGTAAGTGCTTATTTTTCCTCACAGAAATTACAATTTTTCCTTCGAACGTGCGAGAATCCATCTCAGCTTTTTCATCGCATCTCGCATTTAAGGAACCCGCCCGTCTGAAATTTTATAATCACAAGGAACGATTAAAATTTTAAAACATGTCGTATCGATTTTTCACAAAGTGTAACAAAAGCGTTCTTAATAATTAAACAACTTGCAAATATGTCAAAAATCTCATTTTTATACGTTCATTGCAAATGGTCTTTCATGAGATAATTTTAAAACTATTCAGACATTTCCAATAGCTTTGGATTTTTTAATGGGTAATCTAAATTTTATATATATATATATATATACATACATATACAAAATAATTAACTATTGACTAAATTTCATGGCAGAAAATGCTTCAATACGATTCAATTTGATCTTAAGCTCTGTAACTTAATTCACTTTTTCAAATTAGGACTTCATTTAATTTTGCAACCGAAGGCACAGTATATTAAGCAATGATAAGCTATACTTCACTAAAATTCTTCATTTGAGTTGGGTTAAAGGGTAAAATCCATTTTTATGAAACTTACTCAAGTGAATTTTGAGATAAGATTTGCCATAAAGCGGCTTCAGTGTGAGACCCTTTTCATTTTATGGCTCAACCCTAAGGTATCGAAGAGAAAGAAAAAAAGCAGTTAATACTTCATTCATCCCCAGAACACAGTGAATTATGAAATTATTTCAAACTTCTATTACTATATCATCAAATAAAATTTTTATTTCTTTAATACGCTGCCCCCGTTGGTCTTTTTAACAATGGAAAAGGGAAACTATTATTTTCGTGATTGCCTTTTAAATTCTTTTTTGTGAAAGTATTACATTTTATTTTCTTTAACATTTATTTAGACTCCTTTAACTCGACAAATAATTAATAAAACAGAAATGTCGAAGCACTGACTCCGATGCGGCGATGACAAAATTCTTATCAGGTTCCCTGCCTTTTATAGTTTTTCCCCCCCACAAACATAAGTTTAAGCGTGACTGACATCTATATTTTAGGGGCAACAATTCAAAAATGCGTTCCACACGACTGACACGCGGAAATATAAGCTTCCTGAATGAAAACTTATTGAAGGTTACCTATGTTTTTTTCCCACAAACATATAATTATCACGTACAAATCAAAAAAAAAATCAATACTCAATTATTAAAGCAAAAAACATTTAATAAATATATATATATTCAAAAATTATTGAGAATCTCAAATTTCCATTGATAATATACGTTTTTTACGCATACATTCACGCCACATATATTTTATCTGAACGTAAATAGTAAAGTCTTTAAATTAAAAATTATGAATGTCAATATCAAGCAGCGGATTCAAATCCCAAGTGATGATCAATAGAGAAATGGCCATTAATATAACGAATTAAACTAATAAATAAATAAATTCTTCCAACAATAACATGAATCACGTGAAAACCAGTCGAAATAAAGAACCCTTCTTAAATCGTATACAAAAATGAAATTGGCTCAAGGAAGTGTTTTAAATAATCACATACATCACTGCATTATGCAAAATGAAATTTTTAACTGCACAGCATTCGCTTTAATTTTACGTTCCGTTTGGGAGCATCAAATTTAACACGATACTCGAACCAAGAAGGCGAAGATGAAAAATGAAGTTATAGTCTACGATACGCAAAATGAGTCAATGAGCCGGCAAGAAAAGGAAAGGAGCTTCTCAAGTATCTTTGCTTGTCAATGCAAAAAGAAGCGGGGGAAGGGTCTAAAAAATTATAGAAATCGTTTTACCTTTTCAACCATGAAAAGCGAAATTCATTAACCCAATCGAACAAAATAAAACGCTATTAGCAATTTAAAAATAAATATTTATAATCAAAATAAGTACTATGTAATTGACGTTCCTTTTTCATTTCCAAATTCCGCAAAAAATGTTTTGTAATATGGCATGGCAATAATGTTAGGTCATTAAAAAAAAAAATCAGGTCGAATTTTAGTATATCCATAAAGAATAAGCGTAGGCTTCTCACATTTTAACAATTTTATTTAAAATCCATAAATGTGAACGAAATGTTTGCAGTTGAGAAAATCGGTAATTAATTCGGACTTGATATCGTGTACATTTAATGTATCCTTCGTCCGTTACGAACGAACTTAAAAAAAAAAAAAAAAAAAAAAAAAAAGTTGGAATATAATTCTCCAGTTTGAGACGATTTTCATAATTCTGAAATGATCGGTCATAAAAAACTATTAAATTCCCAGTCATTCAATGAAGGGAAATTTTTTTTTTTTTTTGTTGGTGTACGCGTTATGAAAATGCAGCTTATCACACGTTCAAGTAGTGCATAAACAGTGTTAGGGTGACACGGAAAAATATGAATCACGTAACTTCCATTAGATCCGCATACCCACGTTTTATTTTTTTTTTTTTCAAATTACGTTTCTTATTTCGTATGAAATAAGTAATATATAATGATGAAAATTGGTGTATTTCTTCACGTTTGATTTTAGTGTTAAAAACTTCAGGCGATTACTTTCCACAAAGTGTACTTACATGAGCATTCACGCTAATCCGATGGTGATTTATTGAATTAAATGCGTTCACAGCTGTGTCTTGTGCTACTTCCGCCAATATAAAATTCTTGAGTGTATCACCGGGATTTACCTTTTTTATTTTTCTTTTTCGTCTGGCTCATTAAAATGAAGATTAATGGCCAAAGCATGTTCGATTTCGTTAATTGGATCGAATATGCTGCCGCTGGATTTTCGATTCGAATCCTAATCCCCGAGTACGCGGTGTTATTTTTTGGGCAGATGAAGCGCCATCCATCATTACCAAACAGAAAAGCTTTTTGCGACTGAGGAAAATTCAAGTTGGTCCAGCTAAACGCCTCACGATATCCGAAATATTTTTGTTCCAGATCTAAATTAAAAATATTTTGCGGATTAAAAAAAAAGAGAGAGAATATTTGGTTTCCGTTTAACGCGACTTCATTACAATCGCTTTTATTTATATGTTCCAAGGCGAGATATCTCCGTGGCGGAAAATTTATGTTACACAGAAAAAATTTATGCGTTAATAAATAAAAGGACTATATCGAAACATAACGTCAACACTACTTTTATAATTTTAAAAGAAACGTTTTTTTAAGAATATTTTTTCACATATTTTAGGAACAATGGACTAAATACGAGTTATTTAACCGGTATCAGATCTTGTGGTCAGAATAAATAAAAATGTAGGTTTGAAGTAAAAGAGATTTGTTTCTTTATAAAATTAAGAAAAGTTATTAGCTTTTATTTGGTTGAATATATTTTTTTACCACGCGATACAAACTTTAAATTATAAAACCTAAGTAAGTTTTGATGAATCAAAACTTCAATATCTCAATAAAAAAATAATTAAATATTAAAATCAAAAACTAATACTCATGATTATATTACCATCATACTAATACCGTATTTTTATATATATTTACTATGTATCTTCAATTAAAGACAATTATATATTTTTTGAAGGTTTCAAATTAAACTTAATTTGAATTAACAATAAATGCGCTGGTTAATTAAAAAAACTACAACATAAATTTTATTTCTTAAATTATTTGATCAACAATAAAATTTTTCCATTATCCAAATGTTCAGATCATTTAAAACTTCACAGTCTTTTTTATATTTTAAAAATTTTAATTAAAATTTATATTTTAAAAAAAAATCCGTTTTTTATATATTGACATGAAGCAATATTTTTAATGAATTAATTCTCCTTTTAGCTAAACGCAAAAAATTCAACGCAAATTAGTGTAGGCTTAATTTTTTTTGTGAAACTGTTTCAGTATGATGAATTACATTTATTTAAGCAATATACATAATTCCCGTAAAACCACTATGTACATTGAATAGTGAAAAATGTACAAATCGGACCGTGTTAATTCTTCGGAAAATAAAATAAACCATGAATCAAAATCAAGAAAATAAAACAATCTGATATTATAATTACAGTAAAATATAAAAATAAAAATATTTGAAAATAATATTAAATTGGTCAAAAAAAATTAATACAAATTTTTCTGTAAAAAGACAAACATTTGCGTCGTTATTTTCTTAAAAAAAGAATTTCGACACTTCATCCTTTCCTTTCAAATATTTTACATTAAAAAAGTAAATGAAAGCTGAAAACTTTCTTAACGTGGATAAATTGAGATTTACGTATATATTCAAACTTTAAGGCCCATGCACCGATTTTTGTGAATTTTTTTTTTTAACTTAAACTTTTCCCATCAAAGAAACTTGATTTTTTTTTCTTAACATTCATAAACAGTAAGAAAGCAGATCTCATATTTACACGACTGGGGCATGCAAAAAAGGTGAAAAGCTGTGCAAAGTTGGATAACAAGTTAACATTCCTAGGCAGCATCTTTTGTAATTCAAATTTTTCGGGTTTCATTCTCCCGGTCAGATTGTACAAGTTTTCTGTTTGAATCCGAATGAAGAGAAAATGTTGACGAAAAATAGAGGCCAGATTAAAATCATGTTTTCTGAATTTTTGGTTGATACGTTTTTTGTAAGTATATCATATGCACAAAATTTATATGATTTATTGATATTCTAACATTGTCGAAAATTTTCATTGTACAAATTATATATCTTAATTTCCACCTTAAGAGTTGAAACCATATATTTCATTTTCTTGCTGGTTAACGCGAATTCAATTTATAATTGAATTAGCTTATTTTCAGATAAAATTTTTCCGGAAAAGCAAATTACATTGTTTACAAAATTCTTTTGAAGCTAATACTTTAATGGAATGTTTCTATTAGCAGAACTTTCTGAACTCAAATTATTCCTTTTTTCTCCTCTTTCCTATTCAAAATATTTCCAGTTGAAAATTTTCCCGAATTACGAATTGCGCTTTCTTAACGAATCTCTTCTCCATTTGGAGTTTCATTTTTCAAGTAAATTTAGGCAACTTCTGAAATGTTTTCCTCAGAGAGAAAAATACTTGCCCCAAAAATTTTTTCATACCTTTTTCGTTAGCTTTCATCGTGAAAACTACCCGCATCACGAGAATAATATATTTTCAAATTTTCCAATTTCTTATTATTATTCATTCAACACGAAACCAAATATAGTTCCCTGACAGATGAATTAATTGTAATTCTGAATGCGGTCTTCCACTATTCAAAAATTTAAAATTTTTTTTTGCCTTTTTTCTTTTAGCAAATTTTTTAGAAAAAATATTTCTGCTTATAAATAAAATATTAAAAATTTGCAAGAAAAAAAGACATTCAAATTTTATATGATAAATATAAAATTTATATGATAATTGTTTTCTTTCAATAAAATTATAAAAAAAATGTAGCACAAAATTTAAATAAATATATAATATAAAAACAAACCTTGAAAAAATGTTTTCAGCAGCATAAATAATATCATAATGTTTTTTTCTCATATTTTATATATGATATAAATGAGAAAATAATAATTTTGTTATAATTTTGTATAAGATATAGTGGGATGATGCTTCTAATCTGACAAAATAATTAATTAACAATATGATCAAAGCTTTGAATTTAGTAAATAAATTTTAAATATATTATTAAAAAATCTTGGAATTATTATTACTATTATATA
>JAOWBB010000158.1:0-49299 GCA_028565995.1 Ricinus marginatus
GGTTGGGGGGGAGGATGGGGGGGGGGGTGATGTATCAATCCTTTTGCGACAGCCTTTCGGTTTTCGCGATACGCCCGAAAAACTGAATGGAATGGCTGCCTTCGCTTCTCCCTTTCCGGGCGCAATGGAAGACGACTCACTTTTCCTTTATCTCGGAAACACTTTTCTGTTTTACATCCCCTTGAGAACGGCAAATCCCATCGGGGGAAGCTTTCTTTTATCTGCATTTCTTTTTTAAACTGCCATCCGCAGGTTTTTTTTGTTTTTTTTTTGATTATTTTCCTCTTTTGATAAAGAATCCTTTAAAATTTTCACATTCGGAAACCTGCGCCACAAGGAACTCTAGCCATTTAAAAAAGAAATTAATAATTTGCCTTAATATGGAGAAGAAACCGTCGGATATGTATAAAAATGTAGACATTCCGTGCTCAATATTGAGATTACCCTTGTTTTTGCAACATGAATCCCTCCTGTCGTCTTAACCTAAATCATTGCACACAACAATGCCGTCAATAATGAGAGAGGGCGCAAATCATTGCCTCGACTAAGAGGAAAGTTATTAGTTTAAAATATTAAGATAGGAACTGAGCATAATTAAAGCAATTCCTACAATTTTTAACCACGGCAGATCACATGCCAATTCATACATAATTTTCTAATAATTGTACCATTTTCAGACTTGCTTCCCTGATTCCTGTTTCCGGGGGTGTCCGACTTACTTAAACCCTAAGATTTCGCGTAGAAATCCTTTGAGCGAACTTTTACATAATCCGAGTCCCTTTTTTTTTTTTTTTTTTTTTTTTTTATCGTTCGAATGAAAAATGAAAAGAGCTTAATGGGAGACAACGCGAATATTTTTGGGCTTTCTGACTGTCAATTTGACCGGGAAACGGGACGAACCTTCGAATTTCAACAACAATCTCAGCCTTTGTGTTTGAGCGTTGAACCTTTGGGAAAGCACAACTTCCATTGAAGTTTTGGGAAAAGCTTAACCGAAGGCGTTTTTAAGAAAATCGAAATGCAGAGCTCATCTCATCCTTCTTTTTTCCCCGTCGCACACGGTCAAATGATAATTACGGTTTTTGGCCGAAATGATTTCGGAAAAAGGAAAATTTAACGGCGCATAGAACTCAGCTTTCCAAATCGGAAAATTTCAATCTGAAACGGAAGTTTTTTTTTTTTTTTTTTACACTGGGCCCTTCCCCCACCGGGTACCGATCGAAGCAGAAAAAGGGAAAATCTCGACTTTTCCCTTAAATCCCCCTCGGGGATGATGCGGAGAAAAATTTAGGAGGTTTACGTATATTTTTTGGATATATAAAAATATCAGAAAAATTGAATCCACCTCTGTCATTGACCGAAAAAAATAAAATTATCTGATCGTATACTAATCGATTGGAAGATCGAAATTAAATTTCCCGGTGATCCATTCTTAATTCAAATCCCTTTTCCCGCTCAACCTCAGCCACGGGAAGAATGAAAAAAATTTTCCGTAGATTTTGACTCACAACAATAATACCGCAATTTGTTTTCTGACGTGTATGAACCGGGATAAGGAAATGAAGAAATATGGCGAAATATATTCTGGATGGAAAATTGGAAGTGTCACGGGTTCCACAAAAACGGATGTAAAATTTCTTAAATGAGCATAGCGCGAGTTGATCCTGATTCCTAACTCAGATTTTCACAAATATAAAGCCAACCTTGCTCTTATTAGTTATTCAAAAAAAATTTGCAATACTGTCTATTGACGCGACGTAAAATGTTGCTTTCTGCGCTTTTTATGGCCCTCCCATGGTTTCGAGGAGTATATTTTCAGCTCTTTGAAAAAAGTTTTCCTTTCTCCACGGTTAAACCAACGTCAAAAGCAGAAATCTGGAATTTACGTGAAAACATACATATTTAAAGTGGTATGCATCGAACTTCCTGGGTATGGTCCTTTTTGAGATGTTCGAACTAACTTTTCGCTTTAAATGTATAATAACCGAATGCGATCGCTATTTAAAAGTTAAAAAAGGAAAGAAAAAAACGTTAAAGGTACGCCAATTCTCACTTAGCAGGGATACTTAAAATGTAACCGAATATTTTTTTCCTTAAAATGATTAATTAAATAGGTGTCAGACTTCTATTTCGTCTTGAGATGCAAATCGAATTGAATTTCATTTGAATTGGTTTCCCATTCAGCCCTGCTGAAGGGGTAAAATGACAATAGTTAGTAATGAATTATCATCGGTTGAGTCAAGGAAACTTATCTGCTGTTTTGCAGCGGTAACAAGTTTGCAGATCCATAATTAAAAGCGTTATCACAAAATGTCTAAGTTAGTATGCTGTGTAATGGGGTGAATACATTGCAAAAATTATTATAAATATTTAAAAATTTTTTCATTAAAGATTGAAAATATCTAATATTTTATATTTACATGTTATCATTTATCGAGCGTGTGGAAGCTAATCTGAAAAACCACTCTAATGAAGACGGATTATATACTCTTTAAAATCTGTCTTAATTGGCTAATACTAATATTAACATATACGTTGCTTAAATTTTTTATTTGAAGGCTGCTATATCGATTAATCACATTTTATAATTTAATTCATTTACCTCTTTAAAGTGCTACTAATACACATATATATCTGATTTTGATGGTTTCGCAGACACTAGTAACAATAAATTTTGCAACTTGTTTTATTCGGTAAATTAATATAAAATTTAAAAAAAGCAAAATTAAATATTAATTTTAGACAATGTCACCGGTGCCTAAATAACCGGACGGTTATCATCTATTTATTTGTGCATTTAATAATGTAAAGTACAAGAAAAAGAGTGTACTCTCACCGACACCAGTCCTATTCGATTACTCCTCTCCCTATTGGCAAGTTCGTTGTACATGTTGTCCTTTAATGTTAGGACGTAGCTGCAGAATTCGAGGCGCTTTTTTTTCGGAAACAAAACCTCCATGATGTCGGACAGTTTTCGGTAGAATTCTTCCTTTGTGAGCATATCGCCGGAGTTTCTGTAAGGAAAATCAAAGCTATCCGAGATTGTAATTTCGTGCAGAGCGAAATCTGCGGGGATTCATTTCCATTTGTTGTTGCACACCTCTGCTTGTCTTTTATTCATTCATCGCTTTTTAATTCCCGATGACGGCTTAATTGATCATGGAAAATAAATGAACCCGGTCGCTACAATCTTTTCTTTTCTGCAATCATTAATTTTCTGCAATTGTTAAAAAAAAATTACCGAAATGTATTTTTCTTCTTCCGCACTGGAAAAATTTTTCATTCGCAATACGCGATGGATGTTAAAGTTTCCCAAATAAATTTCAATCTCTCGCGTTTTCGATTCCCATAATTTTTGAATAAGGTTATCACGCACGGTTCACGCGGCGCCCAATAAGGTAACTGGTATATGGTAAACCGATATGACTCTAATAGGTCTCCCCCGTAACAAAAAAAGGCCTCCGGTAAGAAGCAAACCCAAGTTATTTGGAAATTTCATGCCAATCAACATCTAATAAATGGAATCCTTCCGAACCGAAATCAAATTATTTATGTATCCCACAAAATAAATTTCATTTCAAATCAGGCTCCTTGAACTTCCCTCGCATCACTTCACCTTTATCTTAATTTTTTCTGTGATAATTTTGCATTTTTATAATTCATCACAGTTTACGGGCACCGAACGGAACGATTTAGACGTACGGATTAGGGGATGTTTCCCTTTTAATTTCGAAAAAGGTTAAGCACGAATCACAAAAAGAAAGAACGGGAAAACCCATCCGATATTTGAATGGGGCAAATTTTTAAAATTTTTTGCCTCGCTCGAGACGCGAATTTTTCTTCGTTCGAAAAACCGACACTTCTGACACTGACCTGTACCCGAGCTCTGCAATTTTTCTCGCCGTCAGGTAATTGCGGAAATAGCAAATGTCGATCCTGCTAACCAGAGAATCCAGATATTCATCGTAGGTGCGAAAGTGAAGCAGCCTCTTGTCCGATTCCAAAACACCTTTCTTGTCCATATCAGGAGCAAATGAAGGTTCTTCAGTTTTGAATTTAGCTTATTTGAAAAAGGAAGAAGAAAAATATTTTCTGTTAACCCAGGAGAATTCTCAATTTAAACCTGTCCGAAAATTAATTTTGATTCCACTTATTAAGTGAGTAATTTGCAAGATCCTTTTTATTTTTTAAATTATTCATTAAATCTGGCGCTGTGGTTATTATTATTATTATTTTTTTCTCATTAAGGGGTCAGTGATGACCTGCGGTTGCCAAATTGTAATAATTTATTACATTCAGCATTTTGAAATTCAGAAACGTTTAAATCTTTCCTGTTCTTTTCGCCGAGATGGGATTTGCTCAAAAAATTTTCGAAAACATTTTATCGAAATCAAATTAACCCTCCGAAAATCTACTTGTTCGTAACATATTCCAAATTTGAATAGCGGAATAAACTGATATTGGCATTTACCGAATTAAAAATTTTTGCCTGAAGTTAAAGCAAAAAAAAAAAAAAAAAAAAATTGAGCATCCTTTCAAAACGGGAATCGATATATTTTCTCATTTTTCACCGTCTCAACCACGAGATATCACCCTAAAGCGAACGCTATTAATTTATTATACCTGAAAGTAATGAATCGTGAGAGAAAAGGAAACATTTTCCGGGATAAAAGAAGCGAAGTCATTATTCTCCATTCGCATCTTTTTCATCTTCCGCAGATCCCGGGGTAAGAATAAAAAACTTATCCGAATACAGCGATACTGTCGGCCCTGTCGTTAAAAACGTCAAATTTTAAGCAAATTAAGCCCTGCAAGTGTCGGATCCGCGAGTGTCTGGAGCGCAGTCTCATTTTCAGCGCCGCGCCAGGTTTCTCTCACGCGTTCGCCGGGGCATGGGAAATTTCCGTTTCCGCATTTGAAGGATGCTTGAGAGGCGCTCACAAGGGCAGCCCGCGAAGGAAGCCGCACGCTTGGAACGTCGGCCAACCGATTCTTGCTCGGACCTGAATTTTCCACGCGACGCTTCCGTGCGTCCTGCAAGTTTTGCGGCTCTTGAGCATGTGGCCCAGGTTCGGGGCTTAGACGGGGCCAAAAACCGCGGATTCACATCCTTCGCCCGACTGTCCCAAAGCTCTTTATTTTCCGTGTTTCAGCGGGTGAAATTTTCCGTTCTGAAATCTTTTTTTTTTTCTCTCGCCGTTGCTGTCGGTAAGATTAAACTTTGCGCTTTCCCTTCGACAAATAATTTAGTTATTCCCAGACTCAAAAGATGATTTTTAAAACGATTCATACTATGTATTTTGTGCCCGGCTTTTTTCATCAGCGGATTTCGCGACTGCAATTCCCACACGGCGAAACGCCGAAGAATTATAAATTTCTATAAAATTTCCTGATTTCTTATAAAACATGGTTTAAAAAAAAAATAAAAAAATAAATGAAAAACAACCTCACTTTTCCACATTCTCTAAAAGTAAAATGCACTGCAATGGAATGGAAAAAATATTTATAAATGAATGCGCAATAAAGTCAAACATACAAGCATACAAAATCTGGCTATTTTGGAATATTCAGTGGTTTTATAATGTCTCCTGCATTCATTCTGCATCATTTCGTATTTTATTCACATCATTTTCCGGCAGCAATTTTAATTTTAAAAATCCGATTTCAGTTTTTAAATTATATATGAACTGCCGTTTTGGCAAATACCTCGGATAACATTAAACTGCAAACTGAAAATCAAAAATAAAATATGTTAAACTGTTTGCAAGTAAATCTCGTCTTCTGACCGTTTCCATCGCAGATTTTTTTTGTACATTATACAAAATGAAGCAGAAGACTCTTCTTTCTAATGGTAATTCTACGGCGATGAAAATTTAACGAACATCAAACGCATTATTTTAGATTTACGACAAAAAAAAATTCAACGATTATGAGCAAATCTCCTGCTGACACGATCAAATTAAATCTCCTATTTTATTTTATTTCTATAAATTATGAAAGATTCCGACTGAATTTGTGCCGCATTTTAAAATGTGCGCAAAATTATTGACGTAATGCCAGCCGAATAATTAATTGACGGTACACAAAGTATCGCAAAGGACTATTCATAGGAAGTGACTGACAATCAATATCAATAATAACGGATCAATAAAATCTGTTAACGACAAAAAAGGAAAAAAACAAAATTAACTGCAAGTTGATTTAAATTACAGCAAAAATTAAGTAAAGAAATTAATAATTTTAAAACATTTTAAATGAAGAAATAATTTTTTGTTGGCTTGAAATTCATTCCGGTGGTGAACTTTACATTAGAATTCAGCGATTTCACGCTTAAATTCAAAAACAATTAAATAAAAAAAAAAAAAAAATTCATTTTCTTCGCTGCCGTCAACAGCAATTTGTCTCATAAAAGACACATCAAAGTGATGCATTTAGCACTCGGAAGATTCTTTATTTTAACTTTCCACACAACATCGGCATCAGTGCGGATGCTTTGCGAATTATGTTGAACTTGATTTTTTAATAAAATTTCTTACCCTTTTCGATTAGAAATTAATCAGGGAAATAAATTCACTTTAAAATTTTTTTAATATTTACCTTCTCGCTAAAAACTCAAAAAATTTGAAGTGAAAATTCTCCGGAATGAGGAATTTCGATTCCAGCCGCAAAGGTGTGCGAAGTAATTTCATCTTTTAAGTTTACACTTCGCCTCCTTAAATTATTCATAAGCGACTCATTTGAGATTTGCCACGTTTTCAAGCGCGGTTTCCGTCCATTAGCAGCAAATGGACGACTTTTCCGCTGCCCGCCTTCAATTACGTGCGATTCAGCTGCGGGGGCTGTCTCAGCTTCCACGTTCCACTGAGCGCGAAAAAATCCCGGTGTCTCCCCCGGTTGGCCTTCCGGCGAACGTGATCCTCGCGAAGACGATCTATCCGACGCAGGAAAGATTGACCAAATATTTGCCTTTCTTGAGCGAAAATAAAAGGGCCCCGATACGACCAGCACTTGCTTTACATGAAGGGTGCGGGGCCGGCCTCACCCCCGACAGCCCGAGCTCACGAAAATCATGAATAAGGATGCGAGAATCGGAAAATTACGCGCGATCTCGCCTTGCTCATTAGCGCAGAGCCGACAGGTAAAATGCGGCGTCCATAATTCATAGCTTTAATCGCTGAAATGAATGTACCGCAAATAAAAATCGCTGTATGGAAACAGATCCCGGGCCAGATGGGGACAGATCCCTGAAATGAGGGAACGAAACGACGCTTCCTTCAATTCATGGCCGACATTAAGTTTCTCCTTTATTTTTCTTTTTTTTTTTTCCATCCGTCCGACAGCAAAATCGTAAAATTTGAATCGTAAAAACTTCGCCGGGAATATGATGTTGCTCCGATTCAATTTAATTGCCTTAATCGTCCTAAAAAAAAAAAGAAAACAGGACAACCAATGAGAAAACCAACCTTTGCTAAATGCGCTTCAGCACACCCAAAATTATGAAAAATATTGCCATTATTTGCGCGCTGCGATCGACAATATTTAAACTGGTCAACTATGCGATTATTTAAATATTAATTAATCAAATTTTTTCTGTTTTAATATGTTAATTAAAATCAGCATTTTTTTTTTATTTGGAAAACGTATAATTTTACCAAGGGAACTTGGGGAAGACTTCAGAGCTCTTTTTAAAAAAATCGCTTTATTAACTTGTCTGCGATGAGAAAAAAAAAGCATTACATTAAAATTCGAACATCATGATAATTGAAATAATTTAAAAAAATTTTGTGCTTACAAATATTTTCCTGCATCGCACTCCGAAAAATTTTAGGAACATTATTTGGACACAAAATGATTCAGAACCGAAATGTGTCAATAGCCTTCTATACGATGTTCTTAAGTGGATGGCTCTTTCATTGAACTCCACATTGCTTTTTCCTAATGCTCCGCGTCAGATGCATCACAGCAACATGCAGTCTTTTTTCGCATGTCTCACAAAGATGGTGGAAAACTTTTAAAATTTCAAATTTACGGCTCACATTCTGAGAGGCTCTTTCCCAATGGCTGACTGTACTTTGCTGACTGCTGTTCGTCATTCCTTCTTCCAACGCATTACGAGCCAGCGAATTAAATCCGGTATAACAGATCAGAGCAAACTGCCCAGTTACGTACCAGCGCTAACGGATAAAAATCGGCATTAGTGATAATAATTGAAAAATTTTCGTTGCAGACCACACAATGCTCCCAAGGCGTCTGCTTCGGAAGCGTCGTGGCTCAATCCGGTCTATTCGCTAACAATACAAGAAGAACGAAAGAGGAAATACTTGTCCATGCGAAGCAATTCATCGACCAGTACTACAGTTCGACTCTAAGGTTAAATTACTTTTTAAGTTAGATGAAATAAATGCGTGCTTAATGCCGGGCTGCCAAGGAGTAGCCGTTGAAGACACTTTGATCGAGAGAGAAATTTTTTTAATGTATCATTGTTAACGAACTCAGGTATCATGAATAGATAATTTCCATTACAACGTAACTTTACGTGGATCTTTCAAATATGTATCACCCAAAGATTATGGTAGGAAACTTGACTCGGAGCATTACTTCAACTTCGAACTGATGGGAAAAGTTTACTCTATCGCAGAAGCTTTTCCCGAGAGATAATATATCATTATGCTGAAAACGTTGACGTAAAAAAAATTAATCATTGATGTGTCTTGATCGACTAACAGGCGTGCCCCTTAGCCGAAGGTATCCGTTACGGAAGTACGATTTTCTTTTTAGTCGTTTAGCTATAAAAATAAAAATCTACCGCTGGCTTACAGCAGCAGAAAGGGTGAATCTTGTTGGCAACGAATTAAAAGTTAACTGTTTTTCCTTATGAAATCTAATATTAGGGAGATCTCTCCTTGTAATTAAGAACTTCTCTGAGAGAGAAGAATTCTATTGGTAATAGTAGAATCTCTCTATGAAGATCTTCTCTTCTTTAGATTATTTCTAATCTGCAGAGGAGTCTCACGTAAGAGACATCCCGTCACATATAATAATTTCGTTCCGAAACGAAAACTGAAAAATCAGTAGTTTATTATGTAATTAAATAGACTGATTTAAGTGTCTGAGCAATTTACTGGCGCACAACTGATGTGACGGACGAAGGTGTTAATCTTCATTATATTGCCGTATGATAAATTTTAACTGGGTAAAGCTTCGGAAACTGAAAAGAAGGTTTGATCAAATCGCAAGTACCTTTTGACTCTGTCATATTTAGAATAATTATGTTTTCCGGAAAAATAAAATTTTAGGGTTAAATTTGAAAATTCCATCGAAACGCGAATCGCGTCAAAGCCATAAAATTCGATTTAACAGCAGTTAATATGGCAGCGAATTACATTACACGATGTATCAATCGAATCTTAATATAATTCCCCTCTCTGTTGCGCATATTAAACGGCTTCCTATAAGCAATCTACATACCTCTTGCGTAGTACGTAATGTTTCATAAACGGTTACTCGGAGGTTATGAAAAAAGAAAAAAAAGGCCGATGAAAAGATGCCAGAAATGATGTTCCGCTGTGTAGAGTAATTTAAAGGTTTCCAATTTTCTGTTTATATTTATTAAAATAGAATTGGACAATAGCAGATGTCAAATCACCTTCGAGAGATGTTTGCATTTCAGCTCCTGTTCGGTGTTTGTATTGAAATTGGATTTTTCAGGCAATTTCAATTTATTTTATATTTTCTTTATCTGCGCCCAAAAGCTACATCTTTGAGCATAGAATCATTTTCTTTTTTTTTTTCAGCTTTTTACGGCAAGTCAATTTCCATTTCATCTCAGACTTTTTTTTTTTTTATCTGAATAAATTATCCCAGCTCTCAGACGCGTCAAAGATAAATTTTCTCGTCGCCTGTCTAAACTTTAAATGTATCGGTTCCTCAAATCCAAGATCTTTAAAACGATGGCGATTTGTTTGTAATGTCAAAAGAAAACATTCGAACAGTGACATTTTTACTGTTCTAAACACACTCTCTCGATCTACAGTTATACTTGCCTCGATTTACAATCCAAATTACGTGGTAAGATACAATATCGGTTTCATTCTGCGGATCCTGTCAACTTACAATAGAGCGAGTCTTTCTCATTGTTAATGAAAAGAGAATTCAAAATGTTTATTAGATGAGTTTCGAGAAATATCAAATTGTCAGACTCGCGGAGAAGGAGGTGTGAAATGCTCAACCATAAAGTGGCTTTTCTAATGGTAATTTCCAACTTGTGAATTAGGATCAAATCAAAAAAGAAAAAAAAAATATAAAATCTACAATTCTGCCTCGTAAAAACGGCAAAAATTTAAAACAAGACTTCAGCACTAATCCGTGTGACATTGTTAAAAATGAAAAGGTGAAATGACAAACTAAATAATGTGAGCAAACAAAAAACCTTTCTCCTTTGGAGTATATGCATTATAATTTTGAAAAGAGGCAGAACAGAGAGAGGCGACGTCACCCAGTTTTAAATACGTAAACACGAGCAGCAGGAGAAAAATCTTTCAGGTGTCGGCTAAATTAAACACCACCCCCCCTCGCATCAACCCCCGCGGGGTTGGCAATCACCCCAATCAGTTAATGCCTCAAACAGCGTTTAACTTTGGAAATTCATTAAAAGCAGCTTTTCCGGGCTATTATATTTCTGTGCATGTTCTTAGTTGATTTCACATCGAGGGAACGATCCAAAATATCATTTGCGTTGTTAGTGGAAGGCGGTGATCTCCGGCAGCGGACCTCGTCTCAAGTTATTTGTTTATTATAAGAAGGGGGGGGGGGGAACTCCATTTCTCAACAACTTCAGTTGCAAGAGCGGCTACTAAAAGTTTTTAGTTTTCAATTTTTTTTGAGGTGATCAAAATCGAATCCCGACATTTCGGGATTCCCGGTGAGCTCGTCCTCTTTAAGTTGCACAAGTCCAATCCGAAGAAATTAATTTTATAATTATCCCTTGTAACTTCGGTGATGCTCGAAAACACTTGAGAACCGAAGTCAAGAAGGGACGCGATATTGGCGAAATTCTGCAAATTGTTTTCTTTAGCGAGCAAACCATTCAGTAACTTTTACAACCGTGTAACAATTTCGCTTTTCAGTTGCGGCGCTCAAAAATTCTAAAAAATCCGTTTCCTTCGCCCGTTAAAAAATGTCCGAATACGTTAAAAATTTGACGTTTCAAATTTCGTTTTGCAAATTGTCACCGACGCCGGCCGAAATCAGAATTCGGTTCCCTTTGCCTTTTTCGAATTTCCCGAAACTCGAAAATAACATTTTTCATCTGCCAAAATATTATCAACAATTTAACTTGCCCCCCCCCAAAAAAAAAAGGTTAAAAATCCCTTTTTGCCTTGCCTGCTTTCGCGGGAGTTACTCAAAAATTTACTCCACGACCAAGGGCAAAAACACGCGAGAAAGATTTAAAGAAAAAACCTATTTCGGTTGACTTGTGCGGCCGCATGCAAATGATTTATTCGTTAAAAGTTAAAAATTATATTTTTATTACTTCCAACACGTTACGGTTAAGCTTTAATGTTAAGAATTAGACGCATCCTACGGTTTTCAAAAGCCTAAGCTAAACCGCTTGGCCCCGCGCGGAAAAAAAGGTTATCCAAACGAAATCGTTTGAAAAAATTAATTTAAATTTAGCTTCGTAAATTTATGCGCCGGGGAGGCAGTTCGCTGCTGGATGATCGAACCTTTTTTGTATGTTGCGCTCCGCGGCCGTGCACGGTGTGAAATCCACGAACGCGGAATTTCGATGTCACAACCGCTGCACAAGCAGATGGGTAAAATGCAAACTCCGATCCGGTAAAGGGAAAAAAAGGAATAACATTAGAATCAAGCTGCCCGCGTATCGGATATTCAAAGCAAGGCAAAGACGCGCCAACAGCATTTTAAAGCAGCCTCAAACAGCAGGAAAAAAAAAAAAAAAATATGATAATCTCCCACTTACCTCTTTCGTGCGTTGTGATCAAAATATAGTTTTCCATATCCTCGTCCATCTTTTGGAAGAAATTATACATCTGTCAATTTGGGTTATACAATGATTGATCTCTTTCAGGTGTCCCCCTCGGTGATGTTCTCCAGCTGTCATCACACCCATTATTCCGTGAAAATTCAGAAAAATTACACGTGCGCGTTACGTGACGACGTTTTCCTAATAATTTTTGGAAAAGGAAAAAAAAAAAAAAAGGAACGAAACCCCCACGTGTTTGTTTATCATGCGACACGGTGCAAGTCGGAAAATTAATCGCGTACGAAACGCGGGAAAATGATTTTTTTTTTTCCTTTTTCCCCGACTCAATGTCTTTTTAAACATGCATCCATAAAAATAAAAAAAAAATAAAAAAAAAAAAAAAGGGAATTTCCCCGCCCGCTTTTTTATCTTTCGCCGGCGACGGGAAATAATGTCGCAAAGATGCGTTCGCTCATGCTTCTCCGGGCTGTTCGTGCTCGGGGGATGAAAAAACGTTCCCGGACATCGGTTTGCATTATACACTTGAGGGAATTCTTTGACAAGCAGGGTGGGAAAACCTTATTTCCGGTATAATCAGCAATATGTCACTTTTCAAATCATTTTCCTTTTTTGGCTCCCCGCAAATTTTTTCTCCACGTTCGTCCCGGATAATTTTCATTTTTCGTCCAACGGTCTCCGAAAAAAAAAAAAAAGGGGAAAAGGTGCTCTCCGACAGCCCCGGGAAAAATCCGATTCAATGGCACAGAAAAAAAAAGGAAACTTTCCTTTCATCCCGGTTTGCAAATTTCTTTTTTTTTTTTTTTGTTACCGGCCAACGCAAATATTGACGTCGAAACTTAAACATTGGAAAACATAAATAATATAAATTTTCAATATCGGGCCAATTCGCCTAAATCACCATGGGACGACGAAGTTGCATCGAGCCCATATTCCGTTGTGTACACAATGCTTGATTAGCTGGTGCTCTCCGACCCTTCCATAAAAAGTCGATACTAAAAAGTCGATTCTTTTATTATGAAAGTGTAACTTTCCTTTATGTCCCACATCGTCAAACACTTTATATTTCAAGCATCGTCAATTAAAAAGGCGTTTGAAACACGTTTTTGAGAAGTCCGAAAAAGATTTTCCTCGTTTTTGCCGGTCGTGCGAATTTCCCCGCTCGCAACAGTTTTGGTCGCACAAATTCAAAGTTAAATTCGCGTTGCAGACACGCTGAAAAATTATTCATGGAAATGTATTTCGATCCGACACTTATCGACCTCGTAAGGCAGCAACGCTTGCATATATATATATTTAAGTGCAAAAAAGCAATAGCGATGAAATGATTTTTCCACACGCAAATTATTTTCAAATATAAGTAAAATTATTTGAACTTTTATCAAAATGAAAAAAAAAAAAAAAAGTAAGATGCTTTCTTGGTGTGCAATGCTTCGCCCTTCCAAATTTTAAAACCTCAAACCTGAATTTGAATGCAATTGCAAATGAAACGTTATATATGTAGTCGTCTCCGAGAAGGAAATCTAATGCGCAGTGCAGTTAAAAAGTTAACGCATATAATTTAATGTTTAAATAACAAATTCACTTTTTTTCAGACCGTGGCAATCTTCACTTGTATCATGCGTTGAACTTCAAAGCCGCGAAAAAGCGGACCATGCCTGATTTCATGTAATCTTATTCATTTCGCTACGCTGAACTTCATGCCACATATTACTTTCATAAGTTTAAATTATCTTTACGCGGAATCAGAAATAGATTCTTAAATGTCAGTAAAAAAAAAAAAAAAAAAAAAAAAGAAAGAAAGAAAGAAAAAGAAAATCTCATTCGACACATCTCTTCTTAAATATTTAACGATGCTAGTTAATCCGAAAAGCCAGACAGTGTTTTCCCTCTGTCGACGAAACATGTCTTTATTATCTATTTGGCATTTCAAAATTCAAAATCCTTATAGTACGTAATCCTGTAAACATCACAACTAATGAAATTGCACATAAAATGGGAATTTCGACTTTGACGAGAAACACTTCCATTTCCATCCCTGAGCTTGTTGGCGTTAGCGTACAGAGGAAAAACAGAGGACGGTAGAAGATGGGTATTCGCACTCTTGTTAATTGTTGTAAATGAACTCGCAAAATATCGAAGTATCCATTCGCTAATTTTTCCTCCCTCTCTCCTTAATGAACCTGATTCGAGATGCTGACCGAAGCGAAGGAAATTTTCCGGCGAGGCTCCGCTTTGATTTTTGAAAATTTCGTTGTTCTATATGGAAAAATTTTGGTTTCAGCGTTGAAAATTCTTAAAGGATTGAAAGTGATGAAAATCCTGAGTAATTCCCGGTAATTAACATACATATTTCCCTGAGTAATCCGACTTTAAAGGGAATTGCTAATTTTCCCCTGTAACAAGTCCTTTGGGGTATTTTATCAATGTAAATTACAAATTCCCTTCCAATTATGCTTTATTAAAGGCGAAAACCTTCAGTGCAAATAAATTGTGTGTTCGCCAAATGAAATTTACTTACCGCTTACTTGATGCTTTTGCAAATTAATGCATTTAAGCAGTGCAAATCGTCGCAGCATTAGTATCCGTTTTTGCGTGTAGCTCTTCTTTTCCTTCTGACAGTATACATAACGTCTTCTGGCATGCGAGAATTTCTAAAGCAGACCGAAGATCGCGTCGACGGACTTGAGGGAAACCGTCCCAGCACCTGAATCATTAAGGCTCCATCATCACAAAAGTATAAAATTTGATTTTGGTTTTTGCAATTGCAAATCCCGTTTAAAATGTGAAATCGGATCCACACAGACGTTTTTACTAACTGCCTTACGCTGGGAAAAATCCAAATGACCGTGGATTATTATAACTTTTGTTTGTATAATTATTTCCCGACCGAAAATTCACCATAATCGACTGGCCGATTAATATTATTAATTTAATAATTCCATGATGACTTTTTGACAGTGAGAAAAAGATTTGGATTATATTGTAAAAGAGTTTTCGCCTCGCTTTCGTAAATGATTCTAAATGAATGTATAAAATGTTTCTTTTGTGTCTAAAGAGATTTTCAATTTAATTCGGTTGCAAATGAAATCCACTTTCTTCTGCCGTGATGTCCTGTTCTTGCACTTTTTCGTTTTTAACGAAGACCCTCTCGATGCAATTCTGACTTTGCTTTAAGCGCCAGTCCACAGCATTTGTTATTCCCTTCCCGGTCTCTGTCAGTCGAATTGAATTTTGTTTCTTTTTATATGTGAATGCGATTTAGGGCGATTCACATAAAAATATAACGTAAATACTTAATCGGTTAATATACATATAATTGGACGAATCAGGTAGTAAAATGAGCGAAATTTTTTCCTGCAGGAAAAGAAGAAACGCAATTTACAAATTCCACTTTCAGCAAATTAAATTCGCGAATTAATATTTAAGTCCGCCGGACGAGAAGGCTATTTCGCTCGACTGTGAACGACAGCAAAATTGGATTTCGTCCTCGGAAAACGATGATATTGCTCCTTAACCTTATTTCTCATTTCTTCTGCTTCGAGTGATGCGAAATCGTCGTCATCCTTCTGGCTGAGCATGGGAATTATTTTTTTTTTTTTTCGCACAATCCATTCAAAAGTTTTTGCGGCACTTTCGCACCGCAAAACAATGAGGAATAAGTCGGACGGGATCACTCAAAGCGCGGAGCAAAAAAAACCCAAAACAAGCGCGTATTGTCTTTGCCAGTGATCTGCCCAAAATGAAAGCCACGCTAAATTTTTTTTACGTGCCAATCATTTGCTGTTGGCAAAATATTCGTGCTGTCGTGGCAGCGACCAACGAGCCGTGGCACCGTAATCGGATCCTTCGCTTGAAGTATCACGAGCACCACCCCGAAAATAACATTTCACCATTGCAGATTAAACTCTCAGGCGCATAAAAACCGATGGGAGCAAGTGGAGAAATCCATAAAGGAGAGCGGCACCTATCAGTTGACGGAGACAGAGCTGACCTTTGGGGCCAAACTTGCATGGAGAAATGCGCCGAGATGCATCGGAAGGATCCAGTGGTCCAAGCTCCAGGTACTTTTCTGATAACACTTCTTTCTCACCTTGGTGTCCAGAGCTGCATGCGCTTTTCCTTTCCGGAATGAGACGCCATTCTAAGTGAACGAGTGCGCTTCATCCTCAAGTCCGAAATCGTAGATAACCGTGCGATAGGAAGTTTTATCTGGTGGCAGGAACCTTCAGGTTTCTTTTTTCCCCGGGAACGAAGGGTTGAGAACGGCCTTCCTCCTTAAGGGAGCCGATTTTCTCGTCTTTCTTACCGTTTTTCCCGCAGACATCCTTTCAAAATCTCGTTATCAAAAAGGCTTTTCCTTATCTAAATTTTGAAATTCGTCGATACCATGCAAATATATCAAGATCCTCTGCTGAAAAAACTTCAAATTGGATTATTAAATTACCATCGATTTTTTTTTCATTTTTCTTGTATGAAACTGTCAATTTTTTTTTATGGGTTTTTACTTAATTATATTAAATGATGAAGGAAAGTTTTGTCGTCAATGATTCCTGTCAAGCTACTTAAAAAACTCCCCGGATACAGCATCGTTTGCATCATTTGGCTTCCGTTACAACCAATTTCATTCCAGCTTAACCTCTGAAAGAAATTTTTCAATATTCGTTTCACTTCTTAATATGAATAAAACAATTTTACCGTTATTTGTATTATGATCATACAATTTTAACTGTAAAAATGATGAAAATTGTTGGAAAAAAAAATTCAGAACTTCTCGTTTTATCCCGTTCAAAACGAGAGTTTGGATAAATTTTTGAAAAATATATTTTCAAATAGACGGATGTTCCCTTTGAATTGAGATATCCAATTGCCTCCATAGACTGCAGTGTGTAGGACTTCGATGATCAACATGTCAGAACAGTTGTTTGCCAAGACGAGTTGCAGCATGCAGTAAAAATGTGAAAATAGTAACCTTGCCACGAATGTTTTTGATAATGTAAAAGCAGAAAATAATTGTAATGGATTTTAAGATCTCCTTTAATTCAGCTCAAGTATCGGTAAAGTAAGATAAAAGGAAATGGAAACTGAGAACCAAATTTGTTGTCACCCAATAAAATGGTGTTTCCGATATATCGATAAATGACTGGGTGAGAAGTAATTTTTTTTAAAATTATCAAGAGAGATAGTCTAAAGTTGATCACTGCAAAATTTTCTTAGTTTACCTTAACACGTATTAGGACCGGGAGAATTCCTTTTTGTTAAAGGCTTATATTAAATCTACACCTTTGAATTATGAGGCGAAACAAGCCTCAGCTTAATTAGATTTTGTGGATTTACAGACTCGGCGGAAGTCGCCGCATTTTCCGGTATTTAGTCGAAAATTGGGAAATGACATTCGTTTTGAAAACGAGATTTTCGAATTATTTTGCGGCGGCTCCGGAAGCTCGAAATCCGTTCAAGCGGCAGATTTCGGATGCTATTTCCCTTTTTTTTTTTTTTTTTTTTTTTTTTATTAATTAGAGAGATTTACGTTGAAATCTGCGCCGATCGGAAAACTGAGCAACCGAACCTTTGTTTGCAACCTTTAAAACGCAGTTTTATGTCCCACGAAGGCACCTAATCTCACGGATGAAAGCGATCCGATAACTGGAAAGATTCGAAATGTTAAAACGGATTGCGCCGAGAACTAAGAACGCTAATCAGTAATTTAATGTTATGAATGCAGATGAGATCAGTCATAAATTCAATAACAGAACTTGATGCTGTGAAAAGGTGGACTGAAACGGGTAAAGAATGGGACAGTGGATCTTCGGAATGGAAAAATATGTCCGCAGTCATTTGCGAAAATCGAAAAGAACTGTTCCAAAGCTGGGAAAGGACATCACTTTAAACTAGGTGCCAGATAGGTGCCATTTTTTTGCCTTAACTTTTCCGTAGCTGATAAAGCTGACAAAGTTCCGAAAATTCTTGCTGCATTAAAAGAAAACTGAGTCTGTAATATGGCAATTGACGGTCGAGCATCATAAATTTATCTTTTTTACATCAGATAAATCGAAATGTACATTTTTTTTTTGGGGGGGGGGGGGGTAGAGGGAAGACCATGCAAGATAACATCATTTGCTTCAAAAGTACCATGATTTATCTGAAAAGAAAATATTTTTCAATGTTTTGTCTCAATTTATTTCTCATATTTGACCACAGTAATCTAATTTAATCATCAACCTTCTTTTTTTTTTTTCAAAATTTATTATTCATGCTTATACGTTCCTGTTTTGGCCATATAACTGGCAATGCCTGAACTCGTAATGAAATAAGCCAAATGGCGCATAAATTTAAACGCGAATGGAATGAGATGTATTAATAAAAAAAAATAGAATGATACAGAAAATGAATACCTTGTTAACTGTCGGAACAGATTTTGTTTCGTCAGTGTAATCATCTAAATGCTGGTAACTTTATTTCATACTGATTGATTACAATGACCAAAGTTGGAATCCCTTATTCAGTTAATGGGTGCAATGGCCATAACATATGTACATCCAGCCGCCAACCATTAAATTTTATACACTGTTAGTAAGATTAACATCGAATGTTCTCATTTTGTTAATTTTACTTTCACTAATACATATTAAAGTCAAAACTTCTAGTATCATTTTAAACAAAACAAAAATCCGTTTTTGCAATTAAAGAAAATGATTTTTACTCAATTGTTATACAGTTTAAAAAATACTGTATAAAAAAAAATGGTTAACAAATAAAATAAATTACTGTCAACTACGATCAATGAAAAAACACCAAAGCTGGAAAGATTTAAAAAAATAAAATCTTCCCACGTTATTAATTTCATTTATAATTTTTTTCAGGTTTAAGTATTTAATATTTCCGTTACCTAAATTTTTCTTTCTTTTTTTTTTGTTTTTTAGGTGTTTGATTGCAGACAAGTAACAACAACAACAGGAATGTTCGAGGCTATCTGCAATCACATTAAATACAGCACCAATAAAGGAAATATTAGGTAGATTTAACCGATTTTATTTTTCTTTTATTTTTTTGTTCAGCAAACACATTTCTTGTGAGTTTCATTAAGCAGAGGAAAAACGTCACCGTAAAAATCATAAATCAGGTTCTCACTTTGTATAACGACGGGACTCTTCGTTTCTTAGCAATAAGAAAAAAACTTTTGAAAAATTAACAAAGTTATTTCGTCATTATGGATTTTAAAAGAGATTGTCTTCAGAAAAAGTGTCCAAATTTTACTTCCTTTAAAAAAAGTCCGGCTGGAATATTTGCTAAAATTAATATTTAAATAAAAGATGAGAGAAAAAGTTCTTTCGACCTTTCACTTCAATCTCCCTACTTCCGCTTCCGATTTTAGACAATTTGAAGAATTCCCACTTTCATATTCGAAAATTCAGTTTCACACATTTTTCCAGTTAACTAACCGACTGGAACAGTAAAATAAATCTTAAAATTTCATCATGCTTCTTAAGTAACATTTGATTTAAACAAATTCCCTTTACCATTCATTTCCAACTCCTCTCTTTCCTAAATTGAACAATTGAAAAATTCTCTCGAAACTTTTCGAATTATACTTTAAAAGCATTCTTAACTTTTGTTTAATCTTACGTGATAAATGATGCTTATCTTAATATGGTTAAATTGCGTTTGTTTTTGCTTCAGAAAAGATATAAAAAAAAAAGTGAATATAAAATTAAAATAAGTTTAGTGAAATGTTAAAACATTGGCCATGCACTGAAATTTACAGGCAGAAAATAATATGTACGGGTTGGGAAAAAGGGTTAAAATATCAACTTTCGTTGAAAGAATCAACAAAAGCCCAGAAACAATCTTATCCCATCTCCTGCTTCCAGTTGTTTCATCAAAAACCCATCTTCTGTGTGGCCTCACGTATTTTGTACGACATTTCTCATGGATTCATATTCTCGGAGTCTCTTGCGAGTCATGTCTCAGTCGAGATAATAGTCGTGCCATCAAAATGGATTCAAAATCACTGTGAATCCGCCCTCTGAAAGTATTTAACCACGAGCAGAAAAATACAGATTATTAGCTGGATAAAAAAAAAGGGTTCATTTGTGATGTTGCGGGACGAAAAATAATTAATATTGACCCCGGTTAAGTAATTTGTTAAATTTTCCTCTCTAAATTTAAATAATTAAATTATTTTCTTTCTCTGGTTGACTTAGATCTGCTATAACAATATTCCCTCAAAGAACGGACGGAAAACACGATTTCAAAGTTTGGAATCAGCAGCTTGTTTCGTACGCTGGATATAAAAATGCTGACGGAAGCATCACTGGAGATCCCATGAATGTGGAATTCACAGAGGTGCGGTAATATATTTAAACAAGCATAAATCAATGTCATATTTTTATCTTAATATATTGCATTCTACGCGTAATAAGAATTGATAAAAATCTAACTTTTTCAATCATTCTTTTTTTTTATATTTTCCTACTGGAGCTAGCAGAGAGAGCTACTTCACATAGCAAAATCGCATTTTCACATAAATATGTTGCCTGGCATTAAAATTTAATTCCGATCGTTTCGGCCTGTATTGCTTATTTTACTTTTAGCCTATTAAGGAGTTTATGCAAAATTTATTTTGCACTGAATCTTTGTGCAATCCCTTATACTTAAAAGAATCACAGATTTAAAATATCGAGCTGAAAAATTAACGTTTAGGTATGCACGAAGATGGGTTGGCGCGGAAAGGGGACAAATTTTGATCTTCTTCCCTTAGTTTTACAATCAAATGGCCACGACCCGGATTACTTTGACTATCCACCAGATCTAATAATGGAAGTTGACATAGAGCATCCGAAGTAAGTGATCTTTGCTCTTTTCCAATGTCCAATTGCAAAAGTTTCCCCCCTTTTCAAAACCGGCACGATCAATTTCAGGTACGAATGGTTCGCCGATTTAAAACTTAAATGGTATGTGGTCCCGGCAGTTTCGTCCATGATGCTAGACTGCGGCGGACTGGAATTCACCGGGGCCCCTTTCAACGGATGGTACATGAGCAGCGAGATAGGATGCAGAGATCTTTGCGATGAATTTCGATATAACATACTCGGGAAGGTAGCCACAAAAATGGGCTTGGACACGAGATCGGTCACCACTTTGTGGAAGGATAGGGCCCTGATCGAAGTCAACATTGCCGTTTTACACAGTTTTCAGGCAATGATTATTATTATTATTATTTTTTTTTTTTGTTTCTCCTGCCTTGGATTTGCTTTCTCGTATCAGCAAATGCGCAAAACGAAAACTTTTTTCCGTGCAGAAAAAGAACGTAACCGTGGTTGACCATCACACTGCTTCGGAATCGTTTATGAAGCATTATGAAAACGAGCAAAGGGTGAGAAACGGCTGCCCCTCCGATTGGGTATGGATAGTACCTCCAATTTCCGGTTCCGTCACTCCGGTTTTCCATCAGGAATTCGCCCTGTATCATTTGAAACCCTCGTACGATTACCAAGTAAGTTGATAATTTTTTCTAGTTCGATATTTTGAATTTTCTGTAAAATTACGCTCGTTTTTTAAACGAAGATCTAAAACAAAAATATATGAAAATCTTAACCAATCTATTGTCTTGGCAGGAGCCCGCGTGGAGGACACATGTCTGGAAAAAAGACAGAGAAATAGGTAAAACTGGAAATCGCAAAAGACGTAAATTTCATTTTAAGCAACTAGCAAGGTAATTAAGCTCCTCTTAATGATTCTAACTTAAATTTTTTCATTTAATATTAATTTGTTATTAATAAATTTTATTAATATTAATTAATATTGAATGAACGATTCCGTCGACAATTTCGCGACAATTCTTATTTCTTTTTATAAAATTCAAATAGCTAAAGGTTTATACAAACGGTTTTACGTTCGTCATTCCATCTTAATTATTTTCGGAATTATTAGTATAATTTTCTGATTACTATTCTCGTGTCTGACATCGACGTCCACTCCTCCATAACTCAGACGGGAAAATCCAGCGATCACCTAAGTTTCATTTCGATTCGACATCAATCCATTTATAATACATCGCGTTCTCATTATCTGCGACATTAAATTTTTTTTTTTTTTTAACTTTTAGAGCCGTAAAATTCACATCAAAATTATTCGGCAAAGCTTTATCAAAGCGCATTAAAGCCACGATACTCTTTGCGACCGAGACTGGAAAATCGGAGACCTTCGCCAAAAGGCTGTTCGAGCTGTTCGGCCACGCGTTCAATGCCCAGGTAAATAGCAACCGCAAATGCCGTTTGGAAAATCCTCGGAATTATATGCCCCGAACGTATGAATGAATTCCCATATGTCCCTATAGGCGCTTGAACGCGTGTTCGCTATTCCTTCTGCTGTGGAAAAGCCAACATTACGCAAAGCAGCAAATGCCGCGGCGTATGCGTTCACCCTCTATTGAAAATTCAGCTTTAGATTCTGTTTACATAAGTGGTTGGTTTGTCTCTCCTCAGGTTTACAGTATGGATGCTTACGATGTCAGCAATTTGGAACACGAAGCCCTTTTACTGGTCGTGGCATCCACCGCCGGAAACGGAGATGCTCCGGAAGGTGGAGTGGTAAGCACCGCACAAGGAAATTTTCATTCGCCAACCGACAGGAACTAAATAACAACGTCATTTATTTTTGACTTTCAGGAGTTCGCGTCTTATTTGAGGACGAAATTAAGAGCAAGCAGGGGAATCGACAAATTAAGGTGAATGCACGAGTGCATATTTTCGAAATTTTCACAATCCGGCATAAGCTGCCTCCCCGAATCCCATCAGATACAACTTGTACACAGAAAATAAAACCTTAAAAAAAAAAAAAAAATGAAAACTGAACTGTCGTATTTTCAGCATGAATCATTCCAAAAGTAGCATTGCACTCAGCTCCGAGTTGCCATCCGGATCCGGGGATTCAGACTGCTGGGATTCGATTAAGAAATCCCTTCCCGATGTAATGGCAGAGTTCGGACCATTCGGACCTCTGGGCAATGTCAGGTATGATCCCGCGCACATCGAATCGCAAAATGTCATGCGGCATGCATCAAACCGGTAAAAAACAACGCGGGTTTTCTTCAACTTCGAAAAATGTAACTCCTCCTCTGCAAGCCCGCTCCCGGTTCGGGGGTACCGTCCACGTGGAAGCCCCAAAACAGACGGCTCTGGTTAAATACAGTCAATCGGCATCGATATTAGGAGACATTGTTCGAGACGAGAGAAAACTTCATTTTTTATTTATTTTGAAAAAAATGCTCAGAAGCATTTTTCGCTGAATCAGACGCGGAGGAGAAAGACCTCACGACGGCTCGCGTCAATCCCCGGTCCTGGGACATGTGAGAATTCTTCCCTTTTCAAAACGAATTATTTCGAAAATGCGACAAATTGCACTGGCGGGGAATAATGTCGCTCGCTTTTCAGGACGCGCCGGAAAGTGCACTTCGCCGTCCTCGACTCACTCAGTTTGGAATTCGGGAAAGTCGCTGCATAAAGAAGGCAGCCCGCTCTTGACAATTTTTAAGTTTTTCGCATGGGACATTTCGGACGGGACGTCCATAAATCAGTCGGCCGGGAAATCGAAATTTATTCTTCTGCATGCCTCGACTTCGCACGCGATGCGCCGCCGAAAACTGCTTGGGCGAAACGCGATAAAAAACCCAACTTGGGCAGTTTTTCAGCATCCAAATCGGAGATTCGTTTCCCTGCGCCGGAACAGGTTTTCTCTGTTGGAAATTTTAATAATAAGTTTCACGAACATTTTAAAAGCGATCCGAGATTAGAGGTGCAAGATTTAAAAAGCATTAATTCGTTTGGCGTGAAAAAAAAAAAAAAAAATCGTCGGAATAAAGCGTTTTACCTTATTAAGAGCTTTAATTTAGTTATTTATAATAAAGTTGTAACGCTGCCGTGGACGAGAGAAATTCAGATTATGCAAATGACTCGAAAACTACACTTGTAGCAGCAAAATTTGAAAGTTTTAATTATAAAACGGGTTTTAATCCAAATTAATATGTTTTTGTGTTCTGAGAGGTGCAGTGGAAATTTGTAGACTGAGAACAATAAAATTCATTTCACTCTTCGAGAACTATGAAAAATGGCGCTTTGTAATGAATGACACTTTAACTAACGATAATCAAAGTAAAAGGAAAAAAAATTTTTTCTTATACGTTTGATTTGTTTACTTTTTTTTTAAGCATGTTCAGTAGTTCCGTCGGCGATGACGATTATATCATTTACGTTAGTGGTTATGAATAAGGGAACTCTGGATCAAATGAAAAGAAAAATTATATTAGTTCAGCATGTTCCACGTGAAAAATCACTATAGATATTGTTCGTTGATGAATTATGCTCTAAACTTATTTTCAGACTTGAATCAATTATATATAAGTCAAATATGTAATTTAAAAACAGCAAACATTTTTGAGCAAAACCTTTTGAAAAATAGAACGGGTGACGTCTATTGCGACACAAGTTTAAACCTTCCGTTACATTAACAATTGTTTTTTTCGTAAGTTTTATTTCGGTACAATCCGATTGCAAATTAAAATTTTGTATTGATGAAAAGTGTACGTTAATAACATCATTTATCTGTTCAGCCTTTGTGTAAAATAAAACGATACTTTTACTACCTCAGAGTTGAAGATAACATAAAAAAAAAATATTTTAAAATTCTTTCTCAACGGTTATATACAATTTCGGTTTTGACGGTATTTTCGTAATTAATAAATCAAAAATCCTGGATTATGATTCCGACTCGGAATCTTCAAAAAAAAAAAAAAATGTTAATTTAGGTACCGTTCAATGTTACAGATTTGCAGTATTTGCGCTAGGTTCCAGTGCTTATCCAAACTTCTGCGCTTTTGGTAAGCACATAGATGAGCTTTTGCTGCAACTTGGAGGAGAGAGAATCATGAAAGTGGCAACGGGAGACGAAATGTGTGCCCAGGAACAGGCTTTTTCCACTTGGTCGCAGGAAGTTTTCAAAGTGGGTTTCCCCGTTCTCCGATGTAAATAAAGCACTACGCCAGTGCTGAATGTGAAAATTTCAAAAATCCTGTTGTCGTTCCTCCTGTACTTCTTTCAGGTGGCATGTGAGACATTTTGTCTGGACGAGGACAATGCGGGAATATTCACTTCCGTCTCTCTCAAGCCGACCACAGTTCGCATTGTGGATTCCACGGAAGATGTTCTTCAATTTGCCTTAGCCAGTTATCACAATCGTAAGGTGACAGTGTGTCGAATGATTAGGTAATCAAAACCTTTCCCGTTGTTCACCACACGCTCGTCATTACGGTTTCTGAAGTTTGAATTTTGTTTCAGGAAAATAAACCTTCACGAAGATAAGAAAAACGGTTCGACTTTGAGCATTGCTTTAGAAGCGAAAGACGTGCAGTACGAACCGGGAGACCATGTGGGAGTTTTTCCGTGTAACAGATCCGAAATTGTGGAAGGCATCCTGCAGCATTTGCGGATCGCCGATCCCGATAAGGGGATCGAACTTCAGGTTCTCAAGGAGACTTCCAGTCCGAATGGTTTGTACATGCTTCTCCGAACGCATCCGGTTAGCAAACGGCAAGATGCCTAAAACTGAGCTTATCGTTTCGACAGCGGTGACAGAAGTTTGGGAAGCGCACGACAGGCTGCCAAGATGCTCTCTCCGAACGATGTTTACGAGATTCCTGGACATTACAACGCCACCATCTCCCAATCTTCTGCAGTATTTCGCCTCTATAGCGACCAACAGCTTTGAAAAGGACAGACTTCAGTCTCTCGCGACGGTAAGATAACCTAACCCCTGGAACACCAAATCTGAAAGTCTAATCCGGAGGAATTGTTGCAGGATTCATCATTATACGAAGACTGGCGCTATAACGAACATCCTCACTTGTTGGAAGTATTTAATCAATTTCCATCAGTGAAGCCCAACACCGCTTTACTTGTAGCCCAACTTAGCCCGCTGCAACCAAGATTTTATTCCATATCCTCGTCCCCGAAAGCTCATTCTGGTGAGGTGCATTTGACCGTGGCTGTAGTCACCTATCGAACAAATCGTAAGTATGCTAGTGGGAAAAATTATTAATTCGAAGAAAATATAAAAGCGAAATATATTTCAAGAAGAAAAGAAAAAATTGAAATAAAAATAATTAATTAACTCAAATTATTAATTAATCATAAAAATAATTAAAATCAATTTATTAACTTTTCTTTCATTTTTAATAAAATATCATATGTTAAATTATCTCATCACAATAATCTTCATATAAGGATATTTCATTTCCTAGTTTTATTATTTTCCAGATGGAAGAGGCCCTTTGCATTATGGAGTGTGTTCGAATTATTTAAAAGACACAAATGAGAATGACGATATTTATATTTTTACTAGAAGGTAATAATTCAAATTAAAAAGTAATTATCTAACCAAATATTACATGAAAGAAAATATTTATAGCACTTATCTACCCAATTTGAAAATAAACTTTGTTACTTTGTAAAGTTTCAGCAAGTTTAGTCCGCAATAATTATTGAATTGTCATGGATTTTAAAATAAAGTGTTTAAATAAAAATAAATATTTATAAATATTGTATTTATATTTTCTAAATACTTTACATATTTAAATTAATTAAATAGCGAATTTTATAAAATATATTTTAATAATATGAATAATATGAATAAAATAATATTTATTAACATGATTAGTATAAATAATAATAATAATAAGATTCTTTATAATAAAAGCTGTGATTAGTTTAAAAATAACCAGCTATAATCCAAAATCAAAATGAAAATTTCTAATATATCACTTTTTCATGGTTTTTATCTAATTTCTGAAATTCTATTCCATTATTTTAATAATATTCTTCGATGAATATTAAATTTCAGTGCTCCTCAATTCCATATGCCGGAGGATAAGGAGAGACCACTGATATTGGTCGGTCCAGGTACAGGAATTGCACCTTTCCGAGGTTTTTGGCACCATAGACATGAAGAGTTAAAAGAAACAGAAGGAGGTATACACTAATATTAGCATCAGAACGATTATAGATTTAGTTTAAAATGAAAAAGAAATTTTTTTTTTTCGTAAGAAATCTTATTATATGTTCTCATATTATAAAAATATTTATATCAGAACGATTTCCCGAATTTTAATTGCAATATTAACCAAGAGAAAAGCTAAATTGTCAGAAATATTTTATATATGATCTACGTATATTCTCCAACTAATGCAAAATTAGAGGTGACTGAGGATCTTAAAAATGTGTCCTTTTTTTTTTATTTTAGAACTTAAATTCGGATCTATTTGGTTGTTCTTCGGATGCCGAAATCGGTATTTAAATCTATATGATGATGAAAAGTCAGAAATGATCAAGAAAGGCGTCATGGAAAAATCTTTCTTGGCACTCTCAAGGGAACCGAATATTCCTAAGGTTTGAAAATCAGTTAAATACTTAAAATTTAAATACATTACTAACAAAGTTGCATGCTTAAAATTTAATTAAAAGAATTAAAAGATTCTAAGGAATGTGCATGAATGAGCTTTCTTTTCAGACTTATGTTCAAGATATAATTCGTTCCAAGAAAGAGGAGATTTATCGAAAATTAGTGACTGAAGAGGGACATTTTTATGTTTGCGGTGATTGTACAATGGCTGATAACGTGTATCAAACGCTGAAGCAAGTAATACTGGAAGTGGGAAGAAAAACAGAACAAGAAGTCGAAAATTGTATGACTAATATGAAGGTATTTTAATTTCGAAAAGACTTTTTGCTAATTGAGAAATCGTTCATGATCAATAATTAATATTTAATTATATTAATAATATAAGATTAACGATGTTAATTAATATAGATTCGAATTAATGACGGTACTTATAATGGATCCATTTAAAAAGACTTAAATAACGTGCTTTCAAGCATTGTCGCCAACATGAAAATCCGAATTGTACGGTGTAAAAAAAAAAAAAATACCATCGATCGTATCCGCTTCGCATGCGGCATTGCCAACTTACTCTTTGCAAAACCTGTCGGAATTCGATTTTTATTCTCACGAAGGAATTTGAAACGAGAATCGTCCTTTTCGTAATTTAAAACTGAAACGAAGACGCGCTCTTTAAAACATTTCTCCATTTACTCGCTGAACTGCACCGGTTTTGCATCCACAGAACCAATCTCGCTATCACGAAGACATTTTCGGGATCACCCTCCGCACTGCAGAGGTCCACAAGCGGTCGAGGGAATCTGCGAGAATGCGAATGGCGTCGCAGTCTTCTTAAGGCCTGGATCCAGGACCCCGCATTGATCATTCCATTTCAAATGCTGACTTCAGCAGGGGGCTTGCGCTTCCGGATTTCGAAGGAAGAGTGAAGGAAAATCTCCGGTGGGAAGCCTGTATCCGTTTTACTCACTTTTTTAAAAGTAATTTCTCTTAATCGCCTGTAATTTGGAGTTTTTTTCCACTGAGCTATTTTTAAGTGTTATTTAATTAAATATCTTCACGTGATATCTGTTCATTTCAATTTCACAGACTGGAAAACACAATCCGGATGGTGCTTTTTTTTTTTTAAGCTTCTGCACATGCTAATTTAAGGATTTATATATGTTAATGCATACATAATTAATTTATGCATATATGAATATTTAAAATCTACATATATACGTACATATTTTAAAATTTATCAAATTGACTTTATCATTAAAGCATAAAACATTAAAATTTAATTCAAATTTAAACATGTTACTTCCGGTTTGGTAAATCCGAAAATTGTGTCCATATGATTAATATATAATAATTCTAATTCATTTGAAGATATGATGTTTACGTTGTATCAATCCTTTCATTTCAACCACAATTTTTAATACAAAAATGTTTTACTGTTTATTCGAAGGAAAACGAGAATTGCTTGTGTTTTTACTTGTCCTGGTATAAAAATTTACATTTAAATTAGAATTTATCGATTTTATGTTTTATTCCACTTAAGAGATCATCTGTATTGATGTACTTAGTGTGATAATAATAAGTAATTTTTTCTTGTGTCGCAGTACCTAATTAAAACACTTTCAACAGATGATTTTATATACAAATTTTAGTATGAAATTAGTTAAAGAATTTCAAATTTAAATAAAAAAATTATTTAGGAATTAAGAAAAAAATAAATTTGCTAAAAAAGATCTAAAGAAAAAAGTGAAGGATGTACGTGATGTCAATGAAAAAGAAATATGAAAATAAAAACGATTCACCATTTCTGGCATTGTTCATATACTAATGAAATTGTCAGCTGTATATAAAATTTTGGAAATTTATTAACATTATATATATATATACATGTAAGTGTTAATTGTTCTCGGAAAGGTAGAATTGTACAGATTTATTCTTTGAGTTCATAAAAATTTCTTCAAAAGAATAAAAAACAGTCTTTCAAGGCAGTTGCTTTTTCTTTCTTTACTTAAGGATATTCGGTCCTTTTCCGGAGTAATTTGTCTTATCAAGAACTTAATTTGAACCTTTTTAATCGATATTTAAAATGAAAAAAACAATTAAAAAATTAAAAAAAACAAATCATGTTGAATGGTATGGTTAATAGTAAAACGTTTGTCGCGCCGAAACATTTCAATTTCGAAATCATAAGTTGGCAATACGTCAGCCCAGCGGCAACGAATCCGAACACAGAGTATTTTGTTTACATTTAAGAATGGTTAATCACACAATGTATTCCGATGATGAAGACAGTCAGGAGGATCAGTTTGTGAATTACAAGCAGAAATATCGAGAATTGAAGAAAAATTTGAGGTACTTAATTTACGAAAACGAGTGCTTTCAAGATGAGCTCCGTAAAGCTCAACACAATTTTGTGAGTATAAGCAGAGACAAAAGCTTCCTTTTAGATCGGATATTGAAGTACGAAAAACCTCAAGGACCGAGCAGCGATAGCGAAGCGACAGAATCATCAGACGAAGATGAAGAATCAAGTATGACTTAAATATTTTTTTATCGATTACACATGAACGTCTCTTTTCATCATATTTCTTTGCTTTTTTTTTCTCATAAACGAAAAACTGGATCGTTTTCAGAAATACCCACCTCTGCCGGTCATTTTTTTAATCAGCGAAAGAAAATCACAAAGAGAAAAAGATCCGAAGCGGAAATGCACAACGGAAATTCGAGCATTTCTTCATCGGAATCGATTCATCATATGAATGCGAAGCAAGTTCAGATGAAACCCATTCCAACAAAATCCGTCACTGGTAAAGGAAATGTCATGGTCAAGAAACCCAAAAAACCTTTAACTTCAAGGAAACCTCCAGCAAAAAAAGAGAAGGAAATTCCAAAAGTAAATAATGATAGGAACATAATGAATTCACAAGTTATTAAAAACTATGAAATAGATAATATGCAAATTGTGAACGAAGAACAAGGTAATTTGTTAAATTTATACTTTTTTCTGTCAATAATTTTATTAATACCTTCTACCTCCATTGATAGAAAATTATTAAAATTTTTTAAGAGGATATTAAAAATTAATTTCACAAATTCACTTAGTTATAAAGTAAGATTGAAATATAAAACTTTGTAAAGGAAAAATATCTTTTACATTTTTACTTTCTTAATGACTTTATTATGAAAATTGATATAAAAAAATAAATATAAGTCCTCATCGGCTTGTATCTGACAAGTATAAATTTGTAAACTTTCCTTTGCAGTAAATGCCACAGAAACTGAATTACCAAACAGTATGACAGATTATAAAGGAGTAGAATATGAATTTTCAACCATGTCTGGTGGGGAAGGTCATATGACAAGGGAGGAAGTTGAGAGACATTTAGAATCTCGCAGGTTTAGCCCTGAACTAAACACAACTGCCACTGTACCAGCTGAGCTCTTCAGTCATGAACCTGATCCTGAAAGTGAATTTGAAGATGGTGAAATTTGTGAATTTATCCAGTTAGAGGAAGATGGTGCCAGTGCAGATATGATATTAGAATAAAAAAGTTAAAAAATTGAATTTTCACATTTGAAATATCAAATGGATGATTTATCAATATTCACATAAAAATAGCTTGATTTTTACTTCCAATATATTTTTTTCATACAGATCTTGTATAAATATATTCTTGTCAGATATTTTTCTGTTTGTTTGCCCAGATATGTACAAAAACTGTAATTTCAAATTTCACCATCATCATTTATTTATTTTTTAATGTTATCTAATGTTCAAACAGGAAAATGGACATATTTATTCTTTCTTAATCAACTTTTGAATATTTTAATATATAAAAATATAAAACAAGGTAGCAGAGCAATATATATATATATATATTTCATGATTGTCATTAAATTTTTCTATATCTTAATTACTGGCTGCTGAAGTTTTAGTCTGATATCCTAGAAATAACAACAATTACAAATGTAATATTGAAATCAAAGCTTCAAAGCAATGCATTTTTATTTAAGTGATGCACTCACACAATAGTACTGACAATATTCTTACTATCATTTTCAAGACTGTTATTTAGCCTTTTTGGAAAAATTGGCATTAAATTATGTTTACTAATTAAAAGAAGATGGAATGCAACTTATTACAATTGTAACTTTACAAAAGGAATATGTTATAAACTAAAATCTTCATAAGTGTATTCAAATTTTTTCATTTAACACTGGTTATATCAAAAATTGATTATAAGTTTAAAAGTTTATTTCAACAAATGGGGCATAAGTAAAAAATTTATTGTTTCATGTTTAAAGTCAAACTTTCAACCTGGAATTATTGCTTTATCATTGGCGTTTCTTACATATACTATCTTTGTGATATTTATAAAATGTCAGATATTTTTATTCAGATTCCAAGTTACTGTTAATTTAAAAATGAAATAAAATATTTATCATATTTATTTAATTACATTTTGGTTCTTTACTTATAGCTCCTAATTTTATTAATTATTAAGAATAAAAAACTAATTTAGCATGATCTCGGTGCAGTTTAGAAAAAAAAGCTTTAATATTAGGACTTAAACATCTATTGTCATTAATAAATAATGTAATGATTACAAAGGATAATTAAGCATTACGTCTTGTCTAGCTAACTCTAATAACATAGGATCATCGAAAAATTTATTGATTGAGACATCTTCTGAAAGACCTTTTCTTCTTCTTGTTTTAACCATGAATTCTCTCGCCAGATGTGTAGCAGGCTGAGGTTCCAGTGGTCTGATGACTATGCTCTTGTCCAATGGATCTCCGGGTACAATCTGCATATTAAATTAATACAATTTTTCTAAGATGTAAAAATTGTTGTCTCAAAATCAATGGAAACGGACTTACCTGCCAATGGTGGAATACAGAGAGACAAAAGGCTTGACCCTGCGTATGTGTCCTTAAATCCGTTTCAAAACCTAGTGAATCAATAGCTGGAATGAAAGCTTTAATTGTATATAATGGAGAGCCCGGTACTGGGGCATCCTGAGTGACATGACCCCTAGAAACGAGAATTTTTGTTAGTTAAAAATTACTTAAAAATCAATTTTTCCAAGAGCCAACTATTGCTGTACATAATTTACAAAATCCAGATTTTCTTGTTCTTTTTTTAAAACTGTATTTTCAACAATAATATGGGTTGCCAAATAGTAACTAAATTATGTTTATGCAAAGAATGATTCAAAAATTTCCTAAAATGCGGCTAGGAGAAAAAGTAGAAGCGCTATGACCATACCGAAGTAAAAATATCAAATATGAAGAAATATCAAATCAAGTTCATCTATCTCCATAATTATCAAAATAAACTTTTACTTATTTGAACTGAGTCCAATAAATGAGAATAACACAAATTTGATTTCTTATTTTTAATTCATCAAATTCATTCATTGCTTCAATTTTATATTATGGTTCTGGAAGTTTTTGAAACTAATTCTGATGCAAAATTTTTTAACAATCGTAACTTTCTTAGTATTTATATGAGGTCTAATTACAATCGCCTTTCCTTTTGAATAAAAAATTTTAAAAAAATCAACATTTTTAAGCATGCGACGTGCTCGAAAACTTCATTTCGCTATTTCAAAAGGTTGTCTTACTTTGCTTGAATAGATAATATTTAATAAAAGACTACGATAAATATAAAAATAAATTGTTTTCAGTTTCATTATTTTCGCCTTGTACTTAATATTTTTTTCAAAACCAATATTTTTAAACTGCTACTAAAAAAGCTGAATTTACGATAAACTAAGTATAACTTAATAACGATAAAAATAAAATGAGTAGATCTGAAATTAAGACTAATATATTTTCCCCTTAATAAATATCCTAAATTCATTTTTACAGAATAAGCATTGCATAATTGCATCTCTTCATTTTCTGCATCTTATTAATTATCTTAGTTAATCTGTATCGTGATTATCGTTATAGACTCACGCTTTAAAAGTTCTAACCCACCTTCTTTTGGCCAAAACAGTATAAACAGCTGACACGCAATCGGCAGGCGCTTGAACTTGCACAAAAAGGTACGGTTCCATCAACCGAGGTGTTGCCATAAGGAAAGCGGAATATGCGACTCTGCGTGCTGTAGGAATTATTTGTCCTCCACCGCGATGCAAGGGCTCAGGTGCTATCACCGCATCTAGGATTTTGAATTTGACATTTCTGATTGGCTCCTCGCATAAAGGACCTTCTCGTGTTCCCCATTGAAAACCCTTAAAAATAAATTTCATCCATTATAAAGAAATCGATTTTTTAAAATAATTTTCCAATCATAAAATTAAAAATTTCAATTATACTTTAATCAAAACACTTCATCCTCCCATATTTCTCTAAAAAATAAAATGTAATATTTCGACTTGTGCTATACTTGTATAAAGTAATTATCTGCTTTCATACAATAAAATTTGCTAATTCTAACGATATTTTTCATTGCAAAATATTATACCATATATAATTTCCCATTATGACATAAAAACAAAGTATACTTTAAATGATAAAACATGCATTAAATTAAAAGACAATTCATAAAATGTTTTATTTTAAATAAAAAAATTTAAAACATCAATGTCTTAATGTATTAAGGAAGTTCATGATTTGATGAATCGCAGATTGAACATTTTTAAAGAATAACAATGCATGAATTAAGCTATCTGATGTTAAAAATTTGATCAAAAATCTTACTTGAACAATTGAATCTTTAACAGAATTTAAAAGTCCTTTATCAACCTCTGACGGAAGCGTATCATCTACTAAAATGTTCGGTCCTGTTATATCAGGTCCGAAAGCCCATATGGATCTTGCAGCCAACAAATCCCAATCATATTTTGTTTGAAAAAATTCACCAAGGCGTTTTCTAATAATTAAAAAATAAAAATATAAAAAATAGAACCAAATCTTAAGTCGGAACGTTATGAAAAATGTATTTAGTTCCTACTTGTTCCAAGTTATATGAACAACTTCGTTTTCAATATCCTCCGCTAAACCCTTTTCCAATGGCTCAGCAATCATTGTTATTTTGTTTTTCTTATTTGGAGTTTCGGCGAAGCATTTCAGGGAAGATGTTTCTACTACGGTTTCGCAAAACGTTACTACAGGATCTGCTACTTTAATATCTGAAATATGAATTGAAGAATATTCTTCATTTGCCCTTAAATGAATCTCTTTTATTCCTTAAGATATTTTGACCTCTACTAAATGCATCGGTGAGAAATGAAAGAAGCACTCGCCTATCTCAGAGTACATATTTCTCAGATCGTGCATTACAAAATCCAGATAAAGTTCCCCAGTTCCTAAAACAACATGTTCTCCAGATTCTTCTACACGGGTTACAAGCAATGGATAAGATTTGTTGACCTTCCTCAATCCATCCAACATTTTTGGTAATTCCGATGGATTTACAGGTTCAACTGAAAAAGAATATGGATCACTTATTAAACTTAATATTACATTTAAAAATTACATATAAAGAAAAGCTCAAAACTGTACCTTTTGAAAATCTTGTGATTTTTTTTGTTTTTTAAAGTAAAATAATTTACTTTTTATTTGATAAAAAAAAAATTAAGTTAAAAGTAAATTAGTTTAATTTATTTTTCTTTTCTTGTTTTAATTGTAGCATAAATCTCTTTAATCAAATCTTAATAAATCTTTTTTATAATATAAATTAATATGGACGACTGAATAAAAATATTCATTAATTTATCAAATTAATGTAGAAATTATGAACCAATACGCATACATTTTTATAAGTTAGACCATTTGCAATTACCTGCTATTTTAATCACAGATTGAGTATTGAATTTTAAAGGTTTAAAAATATATGCATCCTCGTCGCTGTTGGCTTCTGTAATGGTGGAAGTTTTAACAATAGGTTGATCAATACCCTCGATTAAAACCCAATTTCCAGCAGGAACTCTATTCACTTCAATTTTGTATCTTAAAAAAAATATTTAACTAATGAATTCATATCTTAAATCTTATTACCTCAAATTACTTTATACCATAAATAATAATTGATAAACCACAAATTACCGAGCTTCATAAATCCACAGTCTTCCCACTGTCATGATTCGACTGTCTTCTTCATCTTGCAAAGTATAATTCTCCCCTAAAACTCTTACTTCTTGATTTGCATGAAGTGTACCAGACATAACTCTTGCAAGGACATAAAAAAATGTACAATCTTCAGTGGGGTACATTTTTGTACTATGAAGCATTAGATGTCCCTGAAAATTAAGAGTAGGTCAACAAAGCAAAAATTTAGGAATAATAAAATAAGACTGCATAATAAGAAATATGCATTTCATATTTGATTTTGATAAATAAAAAATTTACCTCTGCATCACATTTAATCATATCTTGAGCTATATCTGAATCTTTGGGACCTGTATATAAGTTTTCAACTTTAGTTTTAGCATTGGCTTGAGGGCTAGGAATATGATTCACACACATATCAACAAATCCATTGAAATCACCAAGAAATCGATTGCACACTAATCTTAACAATGGTCTTATGTTAATTTTCATTTCTTCTTTAGTTAGTTTTATTCCTAATTCATCAAGGACCTGAGGTAGAGTAGTATCAACATCACCAACCACCTAAAAAAGAATAAATATTGACATTATATATGATGCTTGAAATTTACTTCTTTATTTTATACTTATTACAATTTTATATCAAACAATAAGTACTAGTTAAAGCAAAGTACTGTATATAACTGATAATATGCTGTTTTAATCAACATTAAAAATTGGATTAATCTCTCCTTTTCAATTAGATTTCATATAAATATATTTATTTATATCAGGAATTATAATTTGACAATAGTAAATATCAGGAGTAATTTGATGCAGCATACATTAAATAGCATTATCACAGCATATCCTTTCTATTTTAAAAGAAATTAAGAAAAAATTTGAATCAACTGCAATAAAACTTTTGTTTTGCTTCATAATAATAACACAATTTTATTCTAATTTTTTCTTGAATCATTATTATGATTTATTGGTAATTGTGCTGTAGAATAATTCATAGCATTTGTTTCAATAACATTAATAAAATCAAAGGCTATCTATAAAAATAAACATTTTTTACCTGAGTAAATATTTTATATAAAGGCTCCAAAATAAATTCAACAAAACTTCTTTGAGCACTATTATGTGGTGGTTTCTTTAAAAATTTCCTTGTTTTTGGATTGAAATAAACGTCTCCCCATAAATGCTTAGCAAATTCATCAATGTTTACATTACCATATGACTGACAATAAACATTAGCAAAACTTTTTAGTGTAAAACAGACAGCATATTGTGAACTTGCAAAGCATACATTTCCCAGTAATGGTGACACAACCAGAGAATTTTCTTCATCTGAATATAAACTAAAAATAAGCAAAACACACATTTATTTTATTAAACAATTAATAAAATAAAAATGAGAAAATTAATTAGTAAATAATTACCCAAGAAGACCATTAATTTCTTCAATTATGTATCTCAATTTATAATAGGCATCATTTGGAGGCAATTTTAATTCCAAAATTAATCTGTCAATTTTGTTTATGCAAATTGTAATTGCAACTTTCTCTTGCAGAGCATGTTTTAGTAAACGTTCAGTGTTTAAAACAACACCCTCAGCAGCATCAACAAAAACTACAACACCATCACAAATTCTCATTGCTGCAGTAGCCTCATCACAAAAATTAACATGACCTATCAAAACAAAACAAACAATATGAAAAACAATAATACATAATTTAAATATTATGATGAGACTTCATCAACTAAAATAAAAATATTTTACCTGGTGTATCAAAAATATTCATAAGGTAACTCTTATTTCTAACATCTGGTAACACCAAAGTAACAGGCATTGCTTTAGTTGATACTCCTCTTGCTTGTTCTATAAATAATGTGTCTGTATATCTTAAATTTTTTTCCTCTGTTGTTTGAAATCCTGGATGTGTTTGTCTGATTAAGCAATCAACAAATGTTGTTTTACCATGATGCAAATGACCAACTAATGCTACATTTCTAATGAGAACTGGATTATCCATCATGTCTGCCAGAAATCTGAAAATTTTTTATATTTTAAGGTATTAGTTATTTATAACAGGAATTAGCAAATGGATAGTAATATAATACATTTTACTAAAAAGATAGATATAAAAAATGTTAACCAAACATGAAAAAACATTAAAAATAACATCTTATATATAAATTTGAAAAATATTTCCATTATACATAAGTTATATTATATATATTCTACATAAATTCTCTGTTCATAGTTAATGAAGAATTTAAACTTTGACATGATGGCATGACAGGAAAAAAATTTGAAACATACTCCATATCATAAGTGGTTTGAGGAAGTTGCTGCTGCTTCACTTGAAACTTCTTTGATTTAACGGGAGCTACTAATGGTGTGGTTAACGGCTGATTATCTTCTTCCTGAACTATTGTCTCCACATCAGGACCATATACTTCCAAGGCATTAGGATAATAACGTTTATCTTCGTGTAAAACAACAGCCATGGGAGCAACATCTGCATCATCCATTTCCTTTTCGTCATCCTGATCGTCCTAAAATATTCAACAATAGAATAAAATTTATCTAAAAATTAACCTTCCCTAACACTTTATGATAGCATTTTCTACTGAAAAAACTATGCATTAATATTGCTTAATAAAAAGTAGTTTTCACAAGTTTGCAAAAATTCAAAATAAAACTCATATATTACATCGTAATCATGGGCTTCGTGTTCTCTTGATATTACGTCCTCATCTTCATCTTCATCTGATTCTAGATCGGGTCCGATATAATTTCCAAATTCATCGTATAAATCCGCATCCATGTTAAGATGAAAAAAATTTAATCAAAACTACAGTGGATAAAATATTTATTTGAAAGCGCTGTTATAGCGGCATAGCTGCACGCTACTTTCTGACGCTGCTCGATTTCATAAATGAAACTCTTTCTGGTGTTGCCAAGTTTATCCCTCGCGAATTTAACGCGCCGATACAATTTCTTATTGTAATCTATTTCATTGTTAAAAATAATGAAAGAAAAAAATAATTTTAAAATGTAGGAATACGAAATATAGATGCTTTAGCTTGATTAACTATGATCTTATTCGTGGACATTGTTGAATGAATTCAGCAACTATTAAACAAAATTGTTGACTTATGAATACGACCCATGTTATATATGTTTACGTTAATTTATCGACAATTATGTTCCCGTAAAATGACTTCAAAAAATTTATTTTTAATCACGATAATTTAAGAAAGTGTTTAATATAAAATTTCTTGCAGCTAATGTTTATTCTTAAAGTAAATTTTTCGACGACTGAACTTTTAAATTCAATTTAGTAATGACAGTTTTATAGATTTGATATTTTGTAAAATATTTAAAAAAATTTTTCCTGAATTTTTACTCACTTATGGTTTATTATTTGAATCAAAAATTAATACCGTATTCTCAAAATAGAAGCGCTTAAATGTGAATTATACACAGGATTCGAAATCCTGTGTATAATTGAATAACCTTTCTTGCAAAGGAGCAAAAATAGCAATAGTAGGTTAGGGAATTATAAATTTTTTGGAACAAACTTTTGAAAAACAGCATTCGAAAATTCTGGAAAATTTTTCCTTTCTATAACTCTTTTTAACAATTTTATTTAAACTGAAATAACTAATTAAAAAAAGTAATCAGATAAGAAGAGGTATTATGATGACCATTAACCAGAACTTAATTTGCTTTGTTATGTAGCGCATGCAAACTAATACAGCGGAATAATTTAATAATGAAAGTGGTCATGTCATAACTTCAGTTAAGTCATGTTGCTGCAGTTAATTCTTTAATTTATTATTCCTTCTGCAGTTAGAGATTGTTATTTGTTTTTTTTTCTTCAAAAGATAAGGAATCGTAGTGTAAAATTGTGAAATGAGGCCCTGAAAATTTTTCAATATGCCGGGCATGTAAATAGTAGTTATTGGAATAATTGTGTTTAACTAAATATTATTAATTTATTATAATTGTACTTGCTTTAAATTAGCTGTACAAATGCCTTCAATAGAAACAATCAAACAGCAATTTCCACTTCATTGGCTCGTATGGAATAACAATAGCAAAGAACTGGAAATAGTATTGTCAAGAAATGAGGTAACTCTTTTAATCTTTAATATAATTTTCAAAGAGATAATTTATTTTTCATTTTAACTGTTTCTTAAAAATTCTAATTTGAAAATCTATTATATTTCTTTTTTTGCACTTCAAGACAGTAATAATACAATCAATTCACCTCCTTTATTCTCAAATTATTTGTTGGTTTTGGGAAAAATATCACCATTAGTATAGATCTTTTATATTTAATGTATTCAATATTTACTGATTATACCAGTAGTTATGCAACAACATAAAAAGGATTAATATGTTTAAAGCTTCTTTAATTTATTTTCCAATAATTTTCCTGACATCAAAGGGCTTCACAAAAATATATGAGGATTTCTTTTTTAGTTATCTTGGAGTTAATTAAAAATTTTATAACAAAAGCAATAAAATATCATTCTTTATATCTCTTATAAAAAAATTAGTCATTAGTTTATTAATACAATGTTAATTAATCAGTTTATAAAACTCTCCATTTTCATTTTAGTGTATTACTTTAAGTTTTTGTTCAATTTTGCCCTATTATGTTCATAATTGGCAATATGCTTATTAGCATATTGAAATAGAAAATAATGGCATAAAAAAAAGGTTATTGTTGATTCTTCTTAAATTAAAATCACTGAATTTTGCTCACTGACTTATAAAAGTATTTAAAATCTGTAAATGATTGAATTTTTAAAAATTAAATTAAAGAATCTTAATTATTTGATGTGTTTCAGTATGATAGAGAACAATTGGATTGCAGGGGCAGGACACCCTTAATGTTGGCAGTGACTTTAGGCCATTTAGAATCTGCAAGAGTATTAATTAAATACTTAACCAATGTTGATGTTGAAAATAAAGAAGGATGGACAGCAGTACAGGAAGCTGTGGCCACTGGTAATCCTGAATTGGTTAGTAAATTCTATGATTTTTTAAAGGTTCTTAAATCATATACTTAATCATATACTTTCCTTATTTTTCTTTTTTTCAGGTTCAAATCCTATTGGAAAGGAGAGATTTTCAAAGGCAGTCAACTAGAATTGGTGGAATTCCACAACTTTTATTAAAATTAAGAGAAGCTCCTGATTTTTATGTTGAAATGAAATGGGAATTTAGTAGTTGGGGTATTTTTCTAAAATTTTTTAAAAAGCTTACTATTTTAAAATTTAACTTTATTAATATGATTTTATATTTTTTCAGTCTCTTTGGTTTCCAAAATGTGTCCTTCGGATACATATAAAGTATATAAACAGGGTTCTAAAGTAAGAATAGATACTACATTGTTGGGTTTTGATCAAAGCAGCTGGCAGCGAGGAAATCGTAGTTATATTTTTATGGGAGAAAGTAAGTTTATTTTCATAAATTTCTCCTGTAATTTTATAAAAAAGGAAATTCAAATAAGGAAAATTTCAATTTCATAACTTCAATAACAAAAAGAGAAATTTTTGGATAATAAGTTTAAAATTTTTTGGGTTTATTTTAATTTTTTAAAAATAACTTATTACATTTTTAGATGATTCTGCAACAATAATGGAAATTGATCATGAGCTAAAACAAATTTTTGTCGAACACATGAGCATCGTACCTTCGAATGAAATTCGTGCCGTTCACAAGACGGCTGAAGCCGTTTCAGCTAGATTGACCTCACCTATAGTTACTACTTATGTAGACACTGATAAAATTAATTTTGAACGGAATAAAACTGGCCTTTGGGGCTGGCGCTCAGATAAAAATGAGCAGGTAAATATATTGTTCTTTATTTTATGAAAATTTTAAAGGAAAAGTTATCAATTCGTGATACTTATATCTGTGACACATCATACAATGTAAATAATTAAAATGTATATATTTATTAATAGGCCTTGTAATTAAACCACATTTAAAGAAAAAAAATTATGAATTTAAAAAATTAATTTACCTTATACTTTACTTAGATCAAATAATTTTCAGTTAATTAATAATTTCAGGTAAACGGTTATCTTTGTAAAGTATTTTGTGCCACTAATGTTCAGTTAATTACAAAAACGAGGACCGAACACCTGAGTGATTCCGACAAAGAAAGAGCCCGAACACCGAAAACTCCATTGCAATCTTTCCTGGGTATAACTGATTCTGATCTTAATTCACGAACGCCAGAATCTTCTTCGGTAATTTTATTAAAATCTTTTCGCTATTTTACTTACGAGATGTGAATTATTATGAAATCTCTTTTTATGCCTGAAAACTAGGATACTTTATTAGATTAGATTAAAAATGTTAAAGTATTTTGGAAATTAAACTCTTTTACAATTTAACATATCGATGTAAATAAACATTGACGATTCGTGTAAATAATGCCTGAAGACGCTCCGCCTTGAGATGAGAAATAAAATCTGATCTTGAAGCTCTGCAAAATTATTAATTGTTAAAGAGAAAAAATTGGGTTTTTTAATTTATTTGGCTAAGAAAAAAAATTGAATTAAAAAATTATGCATTTTAAAATATCATGTTTAAAATGTCTCTGATACCGCGAAATTTTCAAAATGGAAATTTTTCTGTCAAATATGTGTAAATCTTTTTTGCATGACTTTGGCATTTTTGCAAATTTCGAATTGATTTAGAATGTAGAATTTAAATAATTTAGGAATTGTATTTTTTTTCTTTCCCGAAGAGGAAATTGTTAAAAATCAATGAAAAATTTTTTTAACTTGTATACACTCAATTCTGTTTTACATGATCAGTAGCGGAATTTTACGTTCAGCAAAATTGTATTTTACTAATAGAAAATTAAGATAGTTATTAAACCCGATTTTTAAGTCGATAATCCTACTTTATGACTTTTTACTTTTTATATATTACATTTTTCTCTATTTTAGTTTATTATGAATGGCATATATTTGTAATAAAAATTTTTACGTAACACAGTTTTAATATAAAAGGAAAAGGAAAATAATTTTTGATTTTGGAAAAGTAAAGCAAAATAATTCAAATTATGGTTTGTCAAGTTTAACGAGATTTTACATCCTTATTATTTTCTGTTAGGAAAAGTATTTTATTTATTTTGTGCACAAAACTTACTTTAATTTTTAATTTTAATTTTTTCAACGTTTAAAAATGTATTCTATATTTTAATTCATATATATAAAACAGAACTATTTTTTATCTTTTTTAAAATTAACTTAAGAAATATAATAAGTTGTTTTTTCTGAATATCTTTTTATCCCATGAAATCAAATGAAATCAAAAAACATATAAAAAATAATTCTTTTTTATTTAAAATCGTGTAAAACAACATTAGGTGTATTTAATTATTAAGTAATGTTTAAATCTAAGTTTCGTTAGGCATTTTTATTTTATGTTAAATCTCGATTAATATTCACCAATTGTTCTCTCACTTTTTATCAGAGTAATTTTTATCAATGTTTTTTAGTCATTTGTTTTATTCTTACATTGAGACAGTATTTTTTTTCGCAACTCTACTTTTATTTTCTTATAATTGTTCTTATAGCATGCTATAATTTAAATTAAATTATTATTAATTACTCTCCCGCTCCAGAACTTAACTGCTTTTTCCAACAATGGTGGTCAAGGAAGTAAAGGAAGAAAATGTTTCTATAAAAGTAAAAATTTTCCGAGAACTTCATCTCGTATTGCGGTTCGTATATAAAACATTAGAATCTTTTATCGACGATAAAGAAATTTTTTTATCATATTGTAATTTGCCGTTTAAAAATCTTGATTTGATTGTTACCGTACATAATTATTACCGCTATTATTAGAGCTTCATATTTATTTTAATTAGTATTTGAATTTTTTTTTTAAACTGTAAGTTTTTCATATCAGATAGTTTTTGATATAAATGAAATTGTGAATAAGCTAAATGTTATAAAATAAACTTTTTTGAGGCAATGCATTCCAAGATTCTTATTATAAACTTGCTTCAAAATGAAAATATATTCTCGTAAATGGTTTTGTCAGTTTCATTTTCTTACCAATTTTTTTTGGCATTACACATATCTTTACAGTTGAAGTTAGTGTGCTTTGTAACTGATTTTGATTAGAAATTTAGGTATTCACAACTTCTTAGATTATTTAATAAATAAATTTTGCGTTGATTTTTTATGGAATTATCTGTTCAATAAGTTTTATATCTAAAAAATTAAATAATTTTTTTATATCAAAAACAAATATGAAACTTTTTTATTTTTAAATGTTATTTAAAATAATAACTATTATTCATTTATTTCGCCAACAGGATGAAAAGTTTTACTCTTTAAATCCATGCAATATCACACCTGAAGAGTATTTTGATGCAAAAGTCAATCTCAACGGACGAGATATTGGACGTCCGAAGGAAGTTAACACAAAAGTACAGAAATTTAAGGCAAATCTGTGGCTGTGTGAAAATTATCCATTGTCCTTGCAGGAGCAAATAATGCCTATAGTAGATTTAATGGCAATGTCTAGCTCACATTTTGCTAAGCTTAAGGACTTTATACAGATGCAACTTCCCTCTGGGTTTCCTATTAAAATAGGTAAATTTATTTTGACAAAATAAAAGCAACATTATTTTACAATTGAACGGAAAGATTTTATGTTTAAATTTTAAAGCGGTTTAGATACGATTAACGGTTAAACTTGTCATGCTGAAATACCTTTCATTTGCTATTTAATTTAAAATGTTATAAAATATTTTCATAAATTTGAAAATTTTTTAAACTTTAATATAAAAGAATATCAATTTTAGAATAATACAAATCAAATTTTTCTTAATTTGATTTGGCCGCAATTTTATAAAATTATCCTTTTAAAAGAAATCGCCATAGCAAATTGGCTAACGTTACTTTTAGAAAGTTGCAGATTTTTGCTTTGAGAATAATTTATATTATATGCATTTATTAGCATTATATTTTAAACGCATTTATTAGCGAAACCTACATTTATTTTTACCATTTTAAATTTCAGAAATTCCCCTCTTTCATATACTACATGCGAGGATCACTTTTGGAAATATTTTCGGTCTTGAACAAGATGTATGTGGTGTTTCGAGAATAGTGGAAAACGGGAAAATAACGTGCGTAGTTAATGATTCTTGTTTTGAAACTTTCCCGGACTACATTAAATTAGGTAAATATTATTCTTAAATCACTGTCTACATCTGCCATGTCTTCCAAATTTTTTTCGCATGATGTGCGATGATGCATGAGCAAATCTAAGTTCATTTCTAAAGTGAATAATATGGCACACTCTCAAGCCTTTACCTAAGATATTGGCAGGTTCATCAGATAGAATTTGAGTAGAGAATTTGAATAATATGCCAATGTTCTTGCAGAAAAAAAGAGATCGCAATCAAAAATTGTTTTTATTTATAAATTATGCAACCTATACATATTTTCTACATTTAATATGTGCACATATTACGTACAGTAACAAGTTGATAGCTACCAACAATAAATTTTGATAAAAGTTGATTTAAATTATTATTCACAGGAAGTGATTCTAGAAGATCTTACAGCGAAGAAGAGGAAGATGATCTTATACAGTTTGCAATTCAACAAAGTTTGATGGATCTCGGTACGGAAAGGGATGAGGTAGACATTTGGGAAGCTCTTAAAGCTCATAAACCGTCAAGACCCACGTCACCGGAAGTAAATTCTGATGACGAATGCCAACTACAAAGGTAAAAGAAAGTAATATTTTTCAACACTAGTTCTATGTACTATCCTTCAAATTTCAATTTGCATCACTTTAGTAGGGAAAATTTTATTCTTAGGAGAAGAATTTGATCAAATGACAAACGTCCTTGTTTGAAGTTTGGCAGTTCATCCAAGTTAGGTGTTTTTGGATTGTTTACATGTAAGATGCAGGAAAAGGGAACATGTAAAAAAATTATAAAAAGAAATTTTAAAATTCGAAGGTATTTCCACGGTCCACATTAATTGTCAAGCTAAAAACCCCCAACACCTTCACTTGCTTTTAATTTGTTTTTCTTTGATTAGCTTATGATAGCACTTGTAAGGTATGAAATAAAAATATTAGAGGAAGAGTATGCAATCTTTTGAATTCCTTAGGCCACATTGTTGTGAAAAAATTTTTCTTTCATTTCTCCTACAATATATTAATTCTAATGATAGCTTTATAGAAATAAATATCAATAATGTTATACAATATATCAAATCATGACATGTGAGGAAAAAATTAATTTGAAAAAAGAAGTTTTGATTAATTTTTAATTTAAAATAATCGGCCTATAAAAATCGTAATATTTTTAAGGAAGTTTATCATTTTGTGTTAGCTTGTATTCGTTAGGTTGGACAGCTCTGTAGTAAAGTAATATTCTGATTTGTATGTTAATTTCCAAAATGTTGACCAATTCATTATTCTAAGAAAAATAAGTGTGGAGTAGCTTAAATGAAAATCCCTCCCCTCGTTGTGACTTTTGCTATAATCTGGTTTTGTAGTTAATTTTTTTTTTTTACTAAAAGTTATAGAGCTGTAGATCAGGGCAATTTTAGCTTCTCTTTAGTCAAAGTTTAAACAATTTAGTTTCTTTAATCAAAATTAAGATTAAAATCAGTATCTTTTTCTAATTAATACATTTTAACTTCACAAAACAATCGGTCTCATTTTTTGATATTAATTTAGGGCAATTCAAGCCAGTTTAGCGATACGTTCGACAAATTCCCTTACGACAAACACTCCTGAAGGAAGCGAAGAAAATTCAATCGATGAGGATCTTTCTCGAGCATTAATGTTGTCTCAACTTCATCAAGAGGAAGAAGAACGGCAGCGCAAAGAAGAAGAAGAAATGCTAGAAAAAGTTTTAGAACTATCTTTAACGGAACAGTGAGAGTTCGAATGGAGTTATATTTCTGAAATCAGTTCGGACTTAAATTAACAACACTAATCTCATGCAGGTAGTTTTTAAACTTTTTTTCCATCAAAGAAATATAATATGGTTTAAATTTTTTATTATGTTTTACTTCGTGACAAGAATTTTAAATTTCATCTACCTGTTATTAGTATTCTTTATTATTTTTGTTTAATATTACTTTCGTCGCATGTAAAATGGATGAAGTCATTTGACTTTTTATATTTAAAAAAGCAAATTAAATACTTTTTAATTATTTAATTCATAGAAATGTATTAAACAAAAGATGACAGTATTATTGACGTTGAATTTATTTATTTTTAAGTTCCTGTTATTGTGAAAATGTTTGTATTTTTGAATTATTCTTCCACCGAATCGTTGTTAAGAAAAAAATTTATATGAAAATTAAAGAAGAAAAATGAAAGAGAAGGCAGGACTTTTAAAATTAACTTGGATGGCTTATAAAACTAGTGTAATTTTTTTATTATAGTATTGTAATGAAATGAATTGTTGTCTACATTGAATATAAGAAAAATAATTTTATAGTTCTTCATCTATTATTGAACCGGGAAAATATTCGGTAGACTTGAGAACTTTAAAAAAAATATTCATTGTGTACCACAAATGAATCTATTTTATGATTACAATAATATTAATCATACTGTTTAAACTTTTTTTCCTCCGTTATTATTACATAGCAGGTTAATAGTTATCCATGTTATTAAAAAGAAAATTATATTCAGCCTTGTAATTTTTTTTCATGTCAGTTGAAAGCAAAATTTGTAAAATACAAATTTAAGAAGATTATTAATGCCCTTTTGTTTGCTTAAATTTTATGTTTTAAAATAGGGGTTTTTAAATTTTTTAAATTTATATTTCTCTTATTTTTTTTCTATGAAAAAATTTTTTGTAAAAATTTCAAAAATGGATTTTGAATTTTAAAATATTCTTATGTTTATTTTTATGTTACAATGATAATCATTTTTTGTTAATAATGTTTTTTTATGTCGATTTAGTTGTATGACATTTGTTAAAATTTAAGGGTCAAACTCTACTAGATATTTTTTTTATCTCTTGCCTTTTTAGATCATTTATGATGATACTGACATAATTCATTCGTCTAAGGATCCTCAGATAATATCCTCAGAGATGGATATTATCCATCTCTGAGTCAATCAACATCATAAAAGGATCAGGATAATATCTTAATGCATAAGGTTTAAAAATTCTAAATTCTTATGATAAAGATGATGATGATGATTATAATAATAAAAATTAATAATAATAATAATGCTCTTAGTTCCATTTGTTCCAATCTAAGTAGTTATTTTCAAAATTTATTTTTTTTTACAATCATTTGCCGTCTTCCGACTCAAGTGGCTCATTCGATGAATGATGTTCGAATGAGGTATTTTATTGTAATAAAATTTCGATAGTAAACAATATCAAACGAATTTCTCAAGAACTGGAACATGACTTATTATGCGTTATAGCTAATTTTTTATTTGAAGTCAAAATGTTAATTTCGCATTATCCGTAAATAAAGGTAATTTGTTGCAATCAATCATAGTGGCATGCTATAATAAAATTTTTTCTTATACATTTATAATTGCATTATGCAAGATTTTTGATGGGACCAAAATGTTTAATTTTATTCTTATACTATTATGATATATTTGTAGTTAATAAAAAATGTCTGCTTTGCCGATAATATTAATAATAATTAGATTGCAATTAAATTTTCAAATTCAAAAAAAATGAATATCCGACAAACAATTTTTAATTTTTCAAATACTTCAATGAAATAAGCATTTCATTTTAATTGAAACTGTTTTATAATAAATTTTCTGTAATTCCACTGTGGAAATTTCTGTAGATTTCGAGATATTTTGTCAGAAAAATCGGAATAAAACCAGAATGTTTTTTAAATATATACATCATGCTTTCGAAGGGACTGCACCTCATTAATTTCTTAAATGCGAAGATTTTTTGTTAATTCATGTAAAAATAATAAATTAAATAGGCAAATTAATTTTTTTCGTTTCATGAAAGCAGGAACCCAAGAATCGATTGACAGACAACTGTTCTTATTCTACCGATAATTGTTCTTTGAAAAAGAAACTAAAATATCAGAGTTGGTTTTATATTTAAATTTAAACAAAGTTAATTAAGAAAAAAAAGGCTTACATATTTACTTTATTAAACAGATAGTTTTAAATTTTCTCTGGCTCATATTATTTAATTTAAAATATATTCTGATTTTCACATTTTAAATTAAATTTATAATGTTAAAAATTTCTAGTGGAATTATTTTGTTATTTATTATTATTTTTCTTTTGTCCGTGTTGAGCAATTTCTTACCTATATGGCAGCACTTGAGTATGATTGCCTTTTGGACCTGCATCTGTGTTTCTATGAGCTGATTGAGCGCATGAGGTGTTGTGAGGGGGATGTGACGCCTGCCGAGGATATTATGACAGGTATTACGGTGACTGCATTTTGTTTTCAGGTCTGCTTTGTGTCGATGTCTAGAAGAAAGTATTTCTCTGTTTTTCTCCATCTCTTCCGTATATTATTGGGAGTGATAACAATAACTTCCGTTATTGGGGAGTGATATGTCCATCAATTATGTGATTTTTTGCTTCTTGATAATGAGATTGATGTCCGGTCTGTTATGAGCTACTAACTTATATGCGCAGCGTTGTATCCCTTATACAGTTTGGTCTCATGGTTCTCGAGGTTAGTGTGAGGACTGTTATGATTTTATATAACGTAGGTAGGCAGATGATTGGCCTGTAGTTGGCAGTGTAGCTTGTATTTTGT
>JAOWBB010000169.1:0-49207 GCA_028565995.1 Ricinus marginatus
AAATTCTTTGATTCTATCAGTGTTTTGGCATTCAACTCTCCAGTCCTCAGTTTCTTCTTACTTTGCTCTTTACTCTACATTTGCACAAATTTTCTCCTGTATCTCTATCTCAAAAACCTCAACCTATAAGTTTCTACCTAACAGATCCCATACGATCTTAACAACATAATAACATAGTAATGAATTACTATTAATAATGGCATGATTTAAGTAATAATTATTACATTAATAACAATATTCCTATCAATTTCAAATTTCACTATGCAAACTAAATCAAATACTGAACAGATTTTTGCACTATAAATTTCCTGCTTGTTTCGATAAATTTCCTCCTTTGTATTAATTGTAGTCCATACTCAATCAATATTAATGGTACAATCAAAAAATCTTATCAAACTCTCTGCAGAAAAATTCAGAAAATGTGGAAAATATATTATTTTCTGAATTTAAAAATTTAATAGTCTCTCAACTATTCACAACAAAAAAATTTTTCAATTCCATACATTAATTTGGTATCTCCAAAATTATTATTTGAGTGATCATTAATTGAGATTGAGATGATTCCCGCAAGCGAAAAATACGCAGGCAGGAAAATGATCCCTCGATATCAAAATGTTAAAATATTAGAACAATCGAAAAATTAATCCTGTTAACAAAGCAAAATCACTGAACACAACAGATGGGAAATATTGTAACGTAGTTCTTGGACATTCATCCAAAAATTTTAGGTTGAAATTCTTGTCATCGAAAAATATTTTTAAAAAAATGTAACTATTTCATGATCAGGTTATTATTACCTGATTCCTCAAAGAATAATTTCCCAACTTAAAGAGTAAAAATAAATAAAACCGACTCAAAGAATAAAAAATAAAGATAATAAAACGATAAAAATTATAATTTAATTGGTTGAATTTTTAAAAATTCAATACTAAATTTTAATTAGTAATTATAATGAAAAGACAGTATATGTATCAGTAATATGGCACGTAAAACAATATTTTTTTCAGAAAAAATTTAAAGGATTTGTGATATTCCGAAATTGATTCCAGATACTTTTTTTTTTCGAAATACAATTAAAAGATTATTTTAGATGAGGTGACCCGTACGACTAAAATGTATTTTAAAGAACTTGTGGAATATTAAATTTCACTTTAACTTATATTTCTGCTTATTGGGCAATGATTAACACAATGAAAAATATTTTTTCAAATAGCTTTGTCGTCAATTTTATTAATATGTGACAACAACCAAATATAAAACCTTTAAATATTTTTAAAAAAAACTTTGGATAAGCAATCAATTTCCGTTATCTTGTCTAAAAAATGATTTGTCCGTTCACTTGTTTCCATCAACACTATATACCACATCTCACCATAAAATCTTAGCTCTTTTGTTGCAGTAGATATCGTTTATTTTTAATACAATAAATGTCTTCCAAAAGCGAAAATTAAATATAAGTTTTAAATTTATCCATGAACTATTAATGTCTCATACAAAATTTAACAAAATGCCCTGTATTTAGATTTTTTTCGGTTTCTCACATCGAAAAAATTGATGCGATATTCACATACAAGATATTATCAAAAAATATATGGAAATTATTATATGCGATGCGATATGGTGTGATATGAAAATTACATATTTCATGCACCACTTAACAAAAGAGAGATCAAATTAAAATCATCATGTAAGACAATGAAGTTATTTAGTATTAGAAAATATTTTCCATCTCCTATGTTTCTTTTTGTAAGTCTAATTAAATATTAATCTCAAATGCCTATGTCAACATCTCTTAAAGCTTGTGCTTAATGAAATCGCTATTTAAAGTCGTAATCCTTAATATTCCTCAAATATCATCACGACGATAAGAAATATAATCAACCTCGTTAAATAAGGCACTAATGATCTGTTTATAAAAACTACATTTATAATTTTAGGCATTTTTAAAACTCTTCCGCAAGGCAAATGTCGTGTCAAGCTCCACGCATAATTAATACAAGCTAAAAAATTTTTTTTAAAAATAATTATTTACTTTATTATTAATTAATTATTTAAATTAATAATTACACACGATAAAAACATAGGTGATATATATATCACATCTATGTAATACTCATTGTACGTGAGTGTATTAAGAGTAAATTTTTATTCTGTAGGTAATACTCTTGTAATGATATTTGACAAAATAATCGAAACCTATTTCAATATCGAAAATCCATAATGGGGGATTTTACCTTTTAATAACTTTATTTACTATTCCATCACTAAATTATATATGATTGTAAGTTATCATACATATAAATATGTACAAACATAATAACTGATTCTGTATTAGATGAGGATTAATATATATCATCACATTATTTTAAACATATATTAATATAAAACTAGGAATAACAATCATTAACGAAAACTTAAGAAATAGCGCGAAGAAATTTTTCATCAAAAACTGAAGTAAAAATATAAATATTTACAATCTTTTACAACAATTCAATGTAAACGTTTTCAAAAAAAATATATATATAAAGTTTAGAGCGGAAAGAAGTCGATAAACCATAGCAAGAACTGTGGTAGGGAAAGTGCCATATAATATGCATATGAATGAAGAGAAGTGGGTTATTTTAACTCATAATCTAGGATTTATATCCCTTATAAACAAATACAACTTAAGTATGAAAAGATGGTATTAGATAAAAATATCGAGTAATGTTATCTTCTGGGATATTATTAACAAAATAAATTTCAGTTTGTTAATTTAAAGTTATGAATATTTAAATTTAAAAAAATTATTGCAAATTAAATTCATATTTAGGCCATGATCAATCACATAATATCGTGGCAGCGATAAAATTAGCAAAATATTGTAATGTCGTTAAATCAGACAATAATATGATTTCTCTTTATAGGGATAGCCTCTTAGGGAGATCTCTCCTTGAAATAAAGGAGAACTCTCTGAGAGAGAAGAATTCTATTATAATTAATGGAATCTCTCTATGAAGATGTTCTCTTCTCAGATTATTTCTGATCTATAGAGAAGTTTCAATAAGAGATCTCCCTTCATATATAATAATTTCTTATTATATGAGGTCTCTGAAAGAACTACCTATTTCTTAGATAGTCTTAATTTAATAATCTAACAGCAGAACATCGTGTTTTATCAAATTTTAAATTATGCTTATTAAGTGCATTTTCAAGAATTCCGTTTCTCATTAATTTATGTCAATGTGTATAAACTTAATATAGTTTTATCATTTTATCAAGTAACGAAGTTTTATCGGACTCGACAATTATTATAAAAACAACTCTCTGATAGTTAAAAATTTATATTAAATAAAACAATATATTTATAATAATCCATTTACTTACTTATATCACATTGCATATTATACGCTCAAAAATATAATAATCCATTTTTAATTTATTAATGTACAAATATCTATAAATATGACATATTTTGAATTATCCTATATGAATAATCATAGGCGCAATATTTAGTTAAAAATTTATTTTACTTATTAAAGTGCCAGTATCTATATTAAATTAAAGTCGATTCGTATCAATAAAAATGCATATCAGTTTTTTTCACAAATTTTTACAGCCAAGCTACAATAAAACTGTTTTATTTTTGAATTTATATAAGCATGGAGAACATAATTTTTGATCTCAATCAAATAATGTCGATTTCTCTTAATAAGATATATATATGTATTTAATAAGATCAGTAGATAAAAGAGACCTGAGTGGATTTAAATCGTTGAGATTAAATTTTGTAATTCAATATTCGTGGGTATAACATTATTTTTTGTTAACACTCTATATATCCATATGCTATTCCCAAATATCTTATCTTTCACTCTAAAAACTTCAGTTTCAAAGATCCTAAGAGTAAATTACGTTGAGTAGGATTAAAATGATTCTATTAAGTCCAATCTATTTTATATTTATAAACACCATCTCTAATGAAGCGCATAAATACTTCAACGTCTGAACATCGAAGTCTTTCAGTTAATTATTTACATTCGATTGTAAATGACATGTTTATAAAAGTTGGAGAATTTTCATCATTTACCGAAAGAAAAAAAAGTGATTGCAATTTTACTTATACATAGCAATCGGTTAACGATTCTGAAAATCAAGAAATTCAATTCTGGAGGAATTTTAAGAAAAATAAGATCCACATCTAAAGTGGATATTAAGTGATCACTTTAACGGTAAATAATTGGTATTTGGATATTCGAAATAGAAAACAAAAACTGGGGAAGTCGAAATATTTATATAAAAATAAGGATGAACATAAAATTATTTATTTTTTAAAATATATTTAAATGATCATTACAAGACTGATTACTTTCAGCTTTAAATACACATATCACCATACGTATATCTTAATGTTAGTCAATAACTGTTAATGTCATAAGAACTAAGTGCAATATAAGAAAAAACTTATGTAAGGAGTTGCTTGAATTGACAAGAGCTCTAAAATAGTTCGACTTTTCATTAAAGTTTGAGAAAAGTACATCCGAGCGCAATATTCAAACAGCAAAATTTCCCCGAGCAAAAATAAACTTTGGACGCTACATTTTAAAGTTTTCACGCTCCTAGCCCTTGACAATAGTTTCTCCAATAATTATGAAGAAAAAAATACTCATTTAATTATTTGAATATTCAAGTTCATGTTCATTCATAGATCCGTGGCTCATTTCCAATCTCATTATTACGCATTGCAGCATCAAAATGTGGCTCAACAACATGTCTGTCACGCAAGGCATAGCACATTGCCAGTCCTTTCCTCTTGAAAACTCACATTTGAAAGCCAGCTGCCAATGAGTTGTCTGCAATTAATGTACTTATATATCAGCAATCGAAATCATATTTAAATTTGACTAAATATAAAATTTTATTATTTAATTGTTGCTTGGTGCGCACAACCCAATAACTCAATTTTAATATCACATTGGTTGATAGTTAAGAAAAATTTACTTATCATCAGGTAAATAATAGGTGCCAATTCTCTCGATATTTACTCAAAAACCGATTTCTTTGACTATTAACAATCATTTCGTGATCAAGTTTATGCACGGCACGTTAACATTCACCAAACATTGCTTACGTCTTTTGGAATAATAATAAACTTGTTTCAACGTGAAATTTTTGAGTTATTCGAAAAGCGTCATATAAAATTAACTATTGAGTAATAAATCAACATCAAAAAAAATTACAATTTCATCATATCCCTGTATGCACTCTCACAACAAATATGCTATATTTCTTGCATGAATTTGCCCAAATCAAGCACAAGCACCCGATCCATCATTAAAGAAATAACTGTAAAAAAGCTGTAATGTATACATTCGACCCGTCAAATTACCCCCCCAAAAATATAAAAAAAAGTATCAAATTACTCGTATGATAATAAAGCAATTGGAATAATACATTTGCATGTAAAAAAAAAAAATTGGAATTCTTTGGAATATATCGTCATAATATTAAATAATATAAGATTTAGGTGAAATACTGAAGAACCCATTGTCTAGTCCTCGCTCAAAAATATGGCAATTAAATAAACGAAATTAACTCTTCATAACAAGAGCGACAGATAATGAAAATAAATTTGATATTTTATACCTCTACCAACACCGGGGGAATTCTTTTTTTTTTTTTACATATTTTTATAATACATGTTAATATAACCGCAATTCATACGGTGAACCGTGTATTTAAGCCGTTATCTCGCCGGTAGAGGAAAAGTATAACTCCTCGGGAGGTCCGGTTTTGAAAGTTCAGGTTCAACGGCTAACTTGTCCAATGTCATTTAAGTTTTCCGCAATTTAAATGTTAAGTTCAAAATATACCGACGCTAAATAATGTAACATGCATATTTCGATTAAAATGATTCTCACAAAAGATACTTGTAAAAAATTGATTTGGTGCCGGGTAAAGGGGTCCAGCGTTCATGTGCAAGACCAAACTACTTTTTGATAGACCCCGATATAATTTTTTTTTTAAATTTCATCAGAAGCAATGTATCCAAACCCTTAGAGCCATGGATACGTTCCAAATCCCATATTTCACTGTCGCGCGAATATAGAATTCTAGTATCATTCGGCTTCAAAATAAAATAAAATAAATAAGTCACTTTATCACATGATTTTATACAAATATCTTTTTCTTCCCCCAAAGTTTGCCATTCCACCTTCCGATCATCTACATTTTTATATCTTCTGCCGAAGATAGATCAACGTGTTAAACATTCAGCATACAAAGTATTTGAAGAGTGTTTCAACATTTTCCCTGTTGGTACGGCCACGGGAGAAATATTTTGTGAGTCTTTCCCGTTTTCACCCGGAAGACAGGGCTTTGAACTATCGAATCACAAGGTTCTCATCAGGAGCACTAACTTACCCTCATCGCTGCCTTTCGAATTATTTTTGCACATATGTCAAACTGTGATATCCCGGATAAACAATTTGTATTAAAAAAGTCATTCAGCCGATATCGAATGAGAAGCCGCACTGAGATGCAATATCCTAATGTTATTTAATACTATAAACATGATCATCCCTCGTGCAGCACTATCTCGATACAAACGCGAGGTGAAAATACTGCGACAACTTCTCGAATAACACGGTTTTCCATAGGTCTTAATAACAATGATTTTGATTAGAAGAACACTGATAATGACCAATGTAATAAAATCAAATATTGAAGAGGTTTAGCGCCGTGTTTTCATGACAGTTAAAACGCATGCGAAATTATTCCGCTTTGTAAGAAATGTTTTTGACACACTATCTGAAAATGTTGAAAAATTCATTGTCAGCTTTCGGTTCTCCATTAAAAGCCAACTCCATTTTTACATTGTACATGGGGTTCTTTAAAGAAAGAGCTATTTAAAAAGAGGGCGGGGTGCATTGTCTTGCATAGTATGACTTCAAAATCGTGCAAAAAAAGCGATGTATTATTATATAAATTTATCTCCGTTTTGTTGCGGCTTTTTTTTTCTCTCTGGAAACCATTGGTCATATCCGCCGCGATGAAATCACCATCGATTGTAAATTTTAATGATCAAAAAAAAAAAAAATCACTCATTTCGAGCCCTAGAGTTCCCCTTAGATTGTTCGAAAAACAGACAGAAATCACGACCCTGTTTGAGTTCGATTTTTACTTTCTTTGACCTTTACCGTCGATGCACAGCGAAGAAATGGTCTCGTGGTAACCCTATTTGACTGGTTCACGGATACGGACCAGTTAAAATGCTCAGTCTTCGATTTGCCTCAACTAAGATCAGCTAAAAAGACGTTTGCCTTAAACAAGGGAACGCCAGACAAAACGCAGAAATCTGCTGAACAATCTCCGGTTTCAGCGATAAAAAAATCAGGACTTAAATGTGGCAATATTATAAATGAAAAAAAAAAATTGCACGCCACACGGTAATCGATTTTTGCACCAGAATTAAACATTTTTGATCTTAACGAAGTACATTAATTAAAATATACTCTTTTGCGTTGAAAGACATATGTTGCAGAATTGAGCACAACATGTAATTATTTTTTAAATTAAACAACTTCAAAATTTTGTTTAAAGAGATTTTAAAAAATTCTTTTTTTTTTTTTTTATCAATTTTAGAATTTTAAAAGATTTATTTTTGACACCAGTGTAGGATGTTTTTCTTGCCAACAAGAAAAAAAAATCCAAATATCACCTTTGCATTACTATAATTGACACATGCTATGAAATATAAATCATGTTGGTTTTGTCCTTCTTAGTCTTGCCTGTCTAACAAATGATGGCACAACAAGAAAATAAAATCAACCTAAATTTATTTTTTTATATGCCATGTGCTATCTATAAATATATTTTATTTTTATGTGCCATATTTTATGTGTTAAGACAGTAATAATATATTTCAGAAGATACTGATTAACAATTTGATTCCCTCTGAGGATAAATTACAATCAGAAATAAAAATATTGACATAAAAGATAATTTGTGAAGGGTTTATGAGTTTTAAATTTGTTATCTTAAAAATAAAAGTCTATACCAGTAAATTAAAACATTCTTTCAGAGGATAAGTAAAATTTGGAAATCTCAAGTTGGGGATTAAGTTTTTTTTTTCAATAAAAATGGGTTCTCATGCATAACTGCAGTAAAAAAAAAGCAATTAGTTATTTCAGTCTAATTATCAAATAATGAAGCTGACTTCCTCACTGGTTGATTATGTATGGTGCATCAATAAATCCTGGATAAATAGTAATAATTAAACATTTCCTGAAGTGGAAATTCACCTTCCTGTCTGGCAGATTTCACTTGTTTAAAGGTTTTTAATAAACTGTTGACCAACATATATATTTTTTTTTTCAACAAATGACAGTCAAAAAATTAAAATAAAAACAAACCTGCTATTCTTAAGACGGCTCTGTCTGCAGGATCTAACTGTAGTATGCTCAGGGGCTTATCCTTAGCCCACTCTTTCAGCGACTCGTCCGTCTCGAAATCCATTGATGAAAAAGGTTTTCCACCGATCAACCTTTGACCTTGACGTATTTTACACAGTGAACGAACATTCAAAGAATTTCGCGAAATTTATTTCAGACATTTTCTCTCAAATGCAATCTGACCCTTCCACAGGAACATTTACGGAAAGGCCAACAATAAGAACTGTTCAACCCGAGAAATAAAAAAAAAAAAAGAAAAAAAATTTATTTTTGACAACTACAAACGAAAGTGGCACTTTACTTCCGCCCGTATGCTAACACCCATTTCACTGTTCGCGATTCATTCTGCACTGCTTCGTTTTCTTTAATTTAACATTCAGAAACAATTTTCTCTACGTGGAATAAATCCGTTCCACACCAATGAGCTTTATTTCGTTTGGTACGGTTCCTTTTATGAAGCGCGGTAAGGAGAAAATGAATTAGATCCCTCACGGGAAGCCGGCCATTTTGCAATTCAAACGAACGGACTGGAATTAAGCGGTGTGAAACGGGGTGAAAAGAAAATATATATATATATATATATATATATAGAAAACGAACTCTCCCGCGTATTTAAAACTGAAAATGACAAATTACTCACGCGAAATATTTTCGATTGTAACAGTGACGCATACGATTCATTATCGATAATGTTTTTTATGTGAAAAAGAAAACTGAAATTTACAAATGCTCCAATACCTAATAACCTAAAGAAAAGAATAAACGTGGTTGCGAAGTGACTGGCGTCTTATCGTCTGTTAGTTAAAAAAAATGCAGTGGCACGAACGTCAAACTTTCTTCAACGTTAAATGACGATGAGCGTGATGCGATTTGCTGTCGTAGGAACGATCTTCTAATGTTTCTATCAGTGGAATAGATGGCAGCACCGGCGTCGCTGGCGTTAACCTAAAGGGATGATGTGGTATTTGAGAAAGTGCGAATCACGCCATCTCAGTTTTATTTTTCTCCGACGAGAAAAATTAGTCGGTGACTATTCTTTTTTTGATTTTTAAATGAAAAAAAAAAAAAAACGGTACAAAGACCCGCAAAAGTGATTCCACTCACTTATTACGTTTAATTTTTATGGCTCAAATGAAAAAATTAAAGGCATTTGAAATTTTTTTTTTTTTTTTTTTTAATGCAACTCAACTTATTCACGTCCCAACCGTAATTTTTCCGCATTTGTGCGGGAGAAGAGAAAATTGCGAATCTTTACTTCGCCATTAACTCGCCCGTTTCCACTTTCCGTGGATTCCGATGCTTTTCGAGTTGAGGTTAACCCGAATTGTTCGAAGAGCCGGGAATCAAGATCGAAGTCACGTGCTTTTTGGATTGCGGTTCGAAGAAGAGCGTGTCAGCGGAATCGGCGACGGAAGCGGCTTCCGGAATCAAGTTTTTGAAGCGGCAAAACGGGAAGTTGAGAAGAGGGAAGGGAGGGGCGGGGAGGGAAAGAAGCCGGATTGAAAATTTCTTTCTTTTTTTTTTTCACAAAAAAAAAAAAACGAAGAATAATCGCAGTTGCCGAAAGCTCCAGGTGAATATTTTTTTGCCGTCCGAATTGATAAAATCGGAATCGATTTTATTTTTAAAAGGAAAGGAAGGAGAAAAGGAACATCGTGTTTGCGCTTTTGAGTCGAGGGATAAAATAAAAGAGTATTAACGGAAATTGTTGCAGAAATGCATTTCGTTTGCATGACGGTAAACAAAATTGTGGAACCGTGATTTGGAAAATAAAAAAACCGAAATGGATGAAGACGGAACATCGGACTTTCAGTAAGAGGCAAATGCCGTGCAATTATTTTTGATGCCCAAAAGTTGCAGTTGATAATGATGCAGTTCGAATTCAGTCTTTTTCCCTTGCTATTGGTTAGTTTTATGTCAGATCAACGAAATATGCGGCGCCATCTTAATCCCTGACGCATGTCTCCCCTTTCGGTTTTCGAGTACGAGAACATGAATGCGATGTTCCAAGTAGTTTTATTTTTATCTTTTTTTTAGACACTTTGTGCTTTTCACTTTTATTTCTCTTCACCCGTTTTCGATTGTTCTTTATGGGTTCCCACCGGTAGGCAACCACGTTTGCGTACTGGCTCCGTTAACATCCCATTGTAATCTTTTGCTTTGCTTTTTGGTTTTGCTGAAGAAAAAGAAAATTATCATTAAATTTTTTTTTTTTCTTCATCGCGCACAATTCACAACAATTTTATTCACTCCCACCTCAGCAAGTGTCGAAGCTTTTTTTCGATCAGTATTGTAGCTGTCCTTTCGGTAATATATTTCTCCAATTAGCTGCCAGTTAATATTAACTGAATAATTGTTAATTTATTTTGCATTTATTCCCGTTCTTTATGGACTTCGATAATTGCTTAATTTTTTTCACTTTGAATTTTTGAAAAATCGATCCCTCTCCGTTTTACTTTTCTTTAATTTATTTTTACGCAGTCAGTTTTACGAACACGTCGATTTTGTTTATATATATATATATATATGTAATTTTTTTTCTTTTGTGCAAAAGAAAAGCATTGATCCAAATTATTTCTCATATCACCACACTAATAAACACTAAACTAAACTTAAATAAAAACTTAATCACACTAATAAACTTTAAAATAAACACTTCTATTAGTGTTATTTTTCCATTTTTAGTAATACCACCCCGATACACTTTGATTAATTTATTCGAAGGTTCCAAAATATATATGCTGAATATCATTGACCGTATATATTGAAACAAATGGTCCAAACATTGCATGCGATTTCTAAGTCCCTGCAGAATGCTTTTCACTTGAAATTTAACCTCTTTGATAAAGGTTTAAATGTTGTTTCCAAAATTGTTGGAGAGGTGTTTTAAATTGATTTCATATGATGGTTGTTCGGTTTGAGATGTACTGAAAGCAGTTTTGATCATGCTGTTTAAGAGGCCGGCACTGTTATTTCCTTTTTGGCAAACCGAAGACAAAAAAAAGCAAAAACTTTACGAGAGGAGCTCGCATTGTGAGGATAAGTGAAAAGTTCAAAGTGCACGGAGCCTTCAGATGCGAAGGGAACCGTTTGAGGAGGCAAGGTGGGAAAATCCGTAAAATGGAAATCGCTTCAAGTGTAATCGGCAGCATCGATTTGAATTTCCCGAGAGGAAACGCGGGAAAAGCCAAAAGAAATGCACAGGGATCTCTGCAGTTTAAAGTTGTCATTCGGTTCCCGATGCTGCAAACATCGCTATTTACTTCCTTAGTGATAAACAAATATGAAAATTCGCGCTGCAGGATAACAAATCAAGCGCGATCCACGCTTCGGTTTCAGTACTGGGATCAACCCGCGAGTCAAAATGCTCGGGAAAAACCAAAAATTTGCTTAATTTATTTATTTATTTATTTTTTTTTTTTTTTTTTTGGACAAAAACAACTTCCGAGTGGATCATATCCGAATAATTGGGTTATACTTAGGGGATGATTTCTCAAAAGCCAACGTGGAAAATTGCCGATCAAGCAAAACACGTTTCCACGTTTCTTGTCAGGAGGCGCGTGTAACGTTCACCTCCAGTGTCCTACCTTACAGCGTTATAACATGCATTGCAACATTCTTGTCGAAAAATGTTGACCACAAAGGTCAAACCGCGTCCTTATACAACTGATATACAACACATCTCCGCTTAGGAGAAAACCCTTTCCGAGAGTAGCGCAAGACAATCAACGGCCCTATAAATTCCGCATATATATAAGCAGAATTTAAATTGGATATTAATTTTAATGAATATGTAAAAGAAAGTTATAAACTATTGTTATTAATAATGAATATATATATATACGATTATTCATCACGCTATGTATCATATTGGTCGTCGACAAACCCGTGACGTTGCTCAAATACGAATTCTAATATTCTTGCAAATACCTTCAAATTTCTTCGACATCCACAATTCTTTTCGCCTCCTGTACGAACCTTTCTGTATCCCTTCAAATTTCATCGAGGTAGACTTTTTCATGGTGTGCAGTTACTTAAGATAAACGCGGAAGCCATGAAAGGGATGCAAATAAAGGCGAAATTCATCAGTGTTTATGTAACGTAAAAGTAGCTGCCGATCATCGTGCTAACAATATTCTAAAATTCAATCTTCGATATACGTATTGACCGAACTCGGCGATTAATTCCGAGTTTCGATCGAGGAAATAAAGTTAACCCCCTTCGATCTTTTCATGCATTCGGCGGGTGTCCCGACGAGGGGCAGTTTCTTCGCTGCGTGCAAAAACTTTTTTGGGAAAATCTGCGAACGAAACAATCGCGTTCTCTTCGGGTATTTCTCTAGGGGAAAGCAGTTTAAAGACGCTTCGCACAAAAAAAAAAAAAAGAAAAAAAAAGCAGCAATAAAAACGCAGCAAAATACAAATTAACTTTGCCTTCAGCGTTTCGCCCCCCCTCAGGGGGGACGTTCGCCGGCCAAAGTCGGATGAACCCCTCGGGGCCTACCCCGTGGATATTCCGCCGATCCGTTCTTTAGAGCAAACAAGTTGACCTGACACGCGACACGAAAGTGCTGTGGCCGAGCCAAGAATTTTCATCACTTTGACGCGTCCTGATGGAACTCGTGAAAAATTTTTCATTTTTTTTTTTTTTTTCCGAAACAGCTCTTTCCAGGCAAACACCTCGTTGCGTCGCAATACCGAAAAGAAGGAATTTCGTCCGTTTTCCAGGTTCTCCGACATCGCCTCCGGCCTGTCTCCCAAAAGACATTGCAATTCAGTTTTCGCGACGATGCTCCCTGCCCTACGTTCTTTTCACGTCCCATCGGTACCGGCGCAAATCGTTCACCCGTTCCGGTTTCCGGAACCGCTTTCCCACGAATCGGAAAAAACGAGGCCTTGCCGCGTCAAAGAGCTGACGTGTGTCATCCCCCGTGGGAATCCCGAGCGAGAGAACAATGCGAAACGAACAATGAAGAAAGGAAAAAATCCATGAATGGCGTCAAAACGGTCAAGGGTGGGATGTGCCGAAAGGAAAGAAAAAGAACAAAATACTTCTATAATAATTCACTTTGTTATTTCGATCATTTTTTTTTTAAAGGAGAGAAAAAAAAGAAAACATCATTAGAAAAGAACTATAAGACAAAATACATAAAGTTATGAAAATTTTTTATACGAAATAATAGTAATAAAAACATCCGATACTAAGATCAAATAATAATGACGATAATCGCATTGTTCAGATAGTTTACACCACGAAACACATAATGTCATACAGTAAAATAAATTATCTATTTTAAAAAAAAGAATTTAGGTATGATTCGTTTTGAACCATAATGGTAAATCGATGGCAGACTAGCGCCGATAGCGAAAATGTACAAGAAAACTTTTAAGTATTCTTTAATAGACACCGGAAAAGGTGTATGGCAAGAGACGATAATTTCAACACCTTCCCTTTTACATATGACCTAACATACATCTATATCGTTTATTTATTTGAATATTTAAAATGCATATACCATTTTCTCCTGAAAAATTTTTAATGCAGCAAAAAAACCGAAAATTCTTCGCGCGTTACGTTTCATTTGGGTTAAATTCATTTTGGAAACGCAAATCAAACCCGATTCGACGGGCGGGGAAAAGGGAATCACGCTAAAATTCACCAAGAGAATTTCCCGGATGAGAATTTAGGATTTTGGGGGCAATGCAAAATTTGCGAATTTACAATTTAAGAGGAAGATCTCGAAGATCTTCAAAATGCAGCTTTTAGGGATTCACGCGAAGAACGTTACCGGTTCCGTATCGCGAAAATGAACCGTAATTATATATATATTTTTTAACGACAATGAATATCAATATTAACGTTATAAATCGAAATGGGATGGAACGCGTTTAATATTTCGCGACGAATAAGAAAAAAAAAAAAAATTGGGATCCTGAATGATACAGTGGACATCGACGACGGATTAAAACATTTGGCAAACATGATTTTACTGCTAACTGCGACGGCTTCTTCAACAAGAGAATTTGGAAGGGAAATAAAAAAAAAAAAAAAAAAAAAAAAAAGGTTCGTTTTGGGCCCGACAGCACGTTGGATGTAAGCTACCGAACCGGCGTAACGGATAATCCAAGATCTGCCCTCGGGAATGATTTCGCAAATTTTGCGGCAGACAACAGCAAAGTTAAAAGTAAAAAGTGCACGAAGAACAATAAAATGAAAAAACCTTATCTCTAACAACGCACCGATGACAGATCTTGGATTTATTCTCCTATTTTTATATATATAGAGACATACATATGAATGAATATACATATAAAACTAGGATTTACATCTACATGTATGCAACATTTCAACTACAGAAAATAAAAAAAAAAAAAAAACCCACCCTTTGAAAAAGAGATGTAACCGTGTGAAAGATGCGGGGATGAGATTTCAACAGGAAGATGGTTAAACAACAGCAGAGATGTTTATAAAGTGATTCAGACCTGCTGAACTTTTAATTTTGCCATTTTTATATCTGCATCTCATTGTCGGCATTTTTCGAAGTCGACGGTTGATGTTTAAAAATTCGAATTTCGGTCGCGGTGTCTCGCGGTGACGAAAAGCGTCTCGGCGACTGATCGATCGGTCGATCCACCTATGGATCACCACCAATTTTTGGAATGTCGAAATTTGAAAAAAAAAAAAAAAAAATATTTCCATCATCAAACGTCGACTCCTCCCACCGTGATTCCATCGGCAGCACGGCTACTTTTCCTTCCTGTAGGAAGGAAAAAAAAAAATAAATAAATACATAAATAAAAAGAAAAATATTTTGCAAAAATGGCGAAAACTAAAAATTTTTTCTAGCGTGATAATAATTTCTCTTCTTGACTTTAAAAAAATTCTCCTTATAAAATAATTTTAAAATTTAAAAAAAAAAAAAAAATTCATTCTGGATGCAAAATTCGCTCTACACGCTCCTCCCGTACCTTTTATTGTCTGTGTAAAAAGAACGAACCAAAGCAATGAACCTCACAATGAAAGTACCCGGAGTTATGGACAATTTAAATGTAAGTCGTGAATGCCGATTCCTTTGCCTTTACTCCGTGTCCAGTGTTTTGGAAATTTGGCTTATGGCTTTTTTTTTCCGCTAGGATTGTGCTAAGTTCCCCTGTTCCGTGGCAGAAATTATCAGCCAGAAAGTGTTCTCGCACGGACCACACAATTTGGAACCATGTGATACATGAAGAACAAAAACGATCTTTTCGGTTTGAAGAACCGAAAAAATGTACGGCTACACGAGGAAAATCGCTGAATGACAAGCAATATTTTGAAACCTAAAAATTATATATATATATATACACATACATACGAAGAAAAAACGTATAGATCACGATCAAATGCCTGGAATATTTTGTATTCCACAACTAACATACTTAAAAACTTGTTAAAGAAGTTAACAAAAAAAAAACTACATAAAATTTTATGAAAATTTCTCATATATGTATATATAAACATATAAATCCAACGACTTTCCTCCAAATTTAACACTAAGCACAATTCTTCCGTTTAAAAAAGCGTCAATAAAAACATAAAATAGAAGTCTTTGAAAAAGACGTTTCACTCAGTTGATGTTCAATATTTTGAAATGTTCATTACTTGGGTTTTTTAAAAGTTAAAATGAGTTTTCAATCTTTTTTTAAAAACATAAAAAGGCCACTTCAAATCTAGGAACTTCTTAAAATAAAATAAAAAAAAAAATTTTTTTTCGAAAAGTGGTTGCCTTTCCGTGAGTCAGAGAGTTCCTCGAGCTGTCGGAAAAACTGTTACTGCCGGAGCTTCCGAAAGGGAAGGAAAAAAAAAAAAAACCCCGGCACACACGTAAACATCAAAACTTATTCCCCTGACGCTTATTATTATTATTGAAATTTAATTTTATAATTTAATTATTTGTCATTCTTTCATAATTATTTTATCGAAATCGGAATTACGTTTACATATAATGCGAGCAAGCAAAAAGAAAACAAAAAACATCGTATCACAGACGGAGTGGGGGACGCTCTTTTTCCCGACGCCAAAAACCAATTTTTCCTGGGTTTTTTTTTCTTCATCCTCGAATGCCGGGAAATCGAGAAATTTTCCGAAACCGTGATGCACTCTCTGAATAAACTATAAATTTTAAATTTATAATTTGAAAAAAAAAAAAAAGACAAAAACCTGAACCGCATTTTTTTGGGGGTTTCATTTTCATTCACGGAAAAAAAAACCACGCATAAAACATTAAAAAATTTAATAGTCAGACTGTAATTAGTGGCCGAAGTAAATGATTTGCTCCATTTCGCGTATTTTATTTTTACAAGAAAAAAAAGATTAATTTTTTTTTTTCTTTCTAAAGCGTAACATTGTTCGGAAAAATGATTTTTTCTCCTCTTCTTTTTTCAACGAAAGTAGAGCAACTTGGAAAACTATTTTATTAAATTTGATGCGAGGCTTAAAAGCAACCGAATGCGACGACACATTCCATGTCACACATGCGAACATGTGCATGTGGAAACAATAGAATATGTATGACTCAAGTATGTGTTCCCCTTGTAAATTCATCGTCATGAAATATTCGCATGTTTCAATATAATTTTTTTATTTTTCTAAATTGTGAGAGAGCAGTTTCCCAAAGCTCGCGAAATCCTACGTTTCTCGGTCTGGCAAAACGGAAGGAATTCAACGTGAATGGCAATCGACCAATTTGCCAAACGTCAAGTCTTTGAAATCCGACTGAGAAAATGGAAGGACAACGCGCCGCGTTTTGAAACTGTTCTCGCACGTACATTTTTTTAAATAAAGCATTAAAAAAGAATGCCCAAACTTTAAAATTAAGTACTTGGAACGATGCGTTATATTTAACAGGTTTAATCATCAATTTAAAAAAATTCAAATGCATTAATTATTAATTTTTAGTGTTAACGATCGCGATATTTCGCAAATTTTAAGGTTAATAATTTTTTCGGGATTTCTTTTTTTTCGATACTTTATTTATTGTTTGAATCATTGACATTCTATTGTGATTTTATACATATATATTCATGTACTATATAATGCAGCAATGAGCAAACTTTTTCTTATCGGCCAAATGGACAATTAATTCAGACGTATAAGAAAATATTTGACTTTTTTTTATTTGGACATATATATATATATATATTGATTTTTATTACATAATAGTACATGCACTAAAATGTCGTTTATACAATTTAGTGTTTTAAAAAAAATTTTATTTCTTCACAAAAATATCTTATGGGTTGCTACTTATCGCCACACTAATTGGCTGCATTATGCTCTTTATAGCAAATTAATTGCGTTTACACGTTCTTTAACAAATATATGTGCAAAAGCAAAAACGTGAGAAATTTATATTACGAATATATCGGAACGATATTATTTTTTTCTTTTTTACATTTAGCACTTAGAGCATGTAAAAAAAATTTCAAATTATACTACGATATTCGGTATAAAAAGCATAATGTAGCTAAAAACGATAGATTTTCCAAGTGCTTCTTTATTATATTGCAAATAATTGAAATAAATTTTAAAATAACCGATTTAAGTTTTAAATTCAGCACAAAAGGGTTAAGGATAATCAGATTATATCCAAAATATATACATACATACGATGACTATATATATATATCGGTTAGTGAAAGAGCTTTTTATAAGCCATTTGTTAAAAAATTGCAATACTTTACTATTAAGCCGTGAGCTTTTACAAATTGCCCTCGAAACTTCGAAAGCCGTTTGCCGCAATATCAATGTCAAAAAAATTAACTTTTTTTTTCCCTTTGAAGAAGTTTTTGATTTAAAATATTTTTAATATTTTAACGGGAATGAGAAAGAATCGTTTCTGAATCTTGAATGAACCCATTTCTATCCGATCATTTAATATTAGCTTTCTTTTGGTCCACTGACCTGTCGAAAATCGATTCATTCAAGCATCTCTTCTCCCATTCCCGTCATCGTATTTAACAAAAAAAATATTCATTTTAAAAACCATTTGAATTTTACCTTCAAATGAATACTTTTTAAAAAATTGCATATTTTTTTTATCCAAAAAAATTTCAATCCAACACTAAATACAAAATCCAATTAACTTATTCTTTTATAATACAATACTTAATAAAAATATGTACAAAATTAATTATAAATGTTTATTACTGAAAGACATGGCGTGATATATATATTTCTTATTACGCCAAAAAGAAAAAATATATTAGCACTTCCAAATGATGGATGCAATATAATTATGAAAAATCGAAATTTTTCAAGTGTTTCGTGAAACGTAAAAGGCGCAATGTTGCGCTGGTGAATATTAGATTTTCGGTAAATAATTGCAAAAACTGCAATTTTATTTTAAATGGGCAAACGACCCTTGTCCGTTATTTAGCATTTTAAAAAAGTTACAAGTAAAATTGTTGAGATTGTACGCGTTTTAGCATATTAATACTAATCTGTTAGGTGGATTGCCTTCACAGATATAGAATAGCCGCAAAGAATCCTATTTTTCTTGTGAGACTATCTTAATTATAATAAATTTTTTTGCTTTAATTACGTCGAACTATTTAATTAATACCTAATAAAATTATTTCATGATTTTTCAAACGAATCATTTTTTTTCTGGCTTTTGGTACATATATATACATATTTTTTGTAACTATTAAAACCAATTTATATATGCTTATTTTCTTAGTATATTTAAGTTACGTTATTTTTTTGTTATTTTCCAAAGTTTTCATAACTGTTTAAAAAAATCTTTTTTTTAAAGTTTTTCCCTCATTCCTTACTATGCAGCAAACCGCCCCACCAAAGTCAACACGGTGGCGCTAATCCTGCGTCATACTTCCTGCACTCTCACCTCAGGAGCATATACAGTAACCGATGCTATGTGTTCATTCGGCATGATCTGAGAAAAAAAAATTGTTTTTTAGTCACAGCTTTTGCCACAATTTAATAGAAAAGATTATTTTTAAGCAATTTAAGCATTTAAAGCATGACATTGGCAGACTGGAATTAAAAACAGAAAATAAATTAGTTTTCACACTACCTCAAATATCATATCTTGGTAAGGGTAACAGAAAGTTGAGCCGAAAGGATTTGTCGTGTTTGTACTGGATGCTCTATTTAAAACAACTGGTCTATCAGTTTTCTTCACTAAATGACACATTTCCTTCCATTTAGTATAGGCAGTGACTCGTAATTCTTGAGATCCTTGTTGTTTGGCTTGTTTTCCTTTTTTCTGACGCTGGTTTCCAGGAGGAGGATCGTCCTGGGGTCTCGTGTTATCATCACACCGAATAATGTTTTCGCTGGGTGGTATGTCAAGACGAAACTCACATCGGTGATACCTAAAATTTTTTTTTTTTTTAATCGATCACAAGCATATATTAATACAATATTAACTTTTAATCATACATTGTATGAATACAACATTCCTTTCATGTGACTTACATATTAAAATTGTAATGCCCTGGGTAATTAGTGTGCAAAACAAATTTTTTCGATCTTTGCGTGCTCGCGTCGAACAAAATATCCTAAGAATTAAACGAAATCTTTAATAATATAATTAGTAACTATGTATAGGTTAGATCTATTACTACATCATCTTCAGCTTTAACCTCTCGATCAAATACTTAAAAAATTTCACGAGATGCATTTGTTTTGTTACGAGATTTTAGGTGCAAATGTCTCTTCTTTTGAACCATTTTTTTCTTCCAATAAAATTTAGACAAGGTTGAAATTTTGACAATTTCAATTTTTATAATGGTTGTATTTATAACATTTTGATTTATTTTTCCATTTAGGGAGATGTGCACAAATGGCAATCATTTGCAGCAATACTTACTAAACCTAGAGTAAAATAATTATAAAAGTAATCAGATTTTCTGGTAGTCCTACGATGCGGATTGGGACTGTGAATCTTCATCTTGTCCTCCGACTTGTAAAACATTCTTGAAGGTGCGCCGAGGGATGTCACCACATCCTGGCAGGTTTCGCCTAACATTACTTCTCGTATCAGGCACTGCCTCTTCCCATCTGTGAATCGACAAGAACCTGTAACATAAGGAATACGCATCCGAATAACTTAAAAGGAAAATGTAGTAGAAGTTAATATTCCATTTGAGTTGCTCGAGGCTTATTTATGAGCTTGAAAACGACTTGAAAATAAAAATAGGTCGTTAGTATTTTTTTGAAGATGAATATCATGACGGTTGCAAATACTGATACGGAATAGATAGCTTGATATTTTGTGTCTTTATGCTCTAAAGGTCGAAGACAGTTTCTTCGCACAAAAATTCTTCTTAACAGTCAATAGGTTCCCCAATAGCTTTTTAAAACATAATAAAAATGCTTTACAAGACAAATGTCATATTTATGCCCTATTTTATATTGTTCGTATTTGAAAATACTGAGTTCTTTCCAATTTCAATTATTCTTAAGCTTATGTAGTTTAAGGTGAAAACAGAAATAAAATATTTAACTTATTGTACCAAGAACCGCTTAAGGTAATGTATATTTACGTTGAGAATAAAAAGTAAATCTGGTGATAATAAATAATTCATCATATAACAAATAAGAAGTTTTCAAGAAATTCTGGATCACACCTATTTGTTATAGGTTGCCGAAATAGGGTCACAAACTGGTCCTATTGAAATTTAATTTTAATCAGGGTTTCATTTTGAAAAATATCCATACCTTCGGTATAAAGAAACAGTTTAAGACCTTTCGTGCGACTTCTTTCTCGAATCATTTCAGCATGTTCCAGGTACAAGTGACCATTGTAACAACAAATTGGCATTGGGGGTGTCTTACATTCCACCATGTTTACTCCGGAAAAGATACTAGTTCGTGACACCACAGGACTGGAACCATTCTGGAATTGGAGCGAGCCGAGACCGTAGGCGAAACCGGGCTGAAAATACATTAAATACATTAATAAATCCTAACATTAAAAAAAAAAAAAAAAAAAAAAAAAAAGGGATATTTTCACCTAACACGAGGAATCAACAAAATAAAAATTCCAATTGTTCGCTTGGTAAAGGAAACAAAAAAATAACTATCTAATATTTTTAATTACATCCGTGACTAACTTTTAAAGGGTGCCATTAGAAATCTGACGTCTCCATCACTTGTTCTACACACACAAAACTGGAATCTCTCCATTCCTACGCATAATATCATACAACATATGAATTCTTCCATTTTTCTTTAAACTGCAAAAAAATGTATAGGAAACAAAGAAAAAGCGACCGAGGAGAAAATTATGAACTCAAAATTCGATGGAGATGCGCCGGACTGTCGGCGTTCAACCTACTTGAAATTTTGATTCGACCGGAAATGAAAAACTGAGACCCCGGAAGTTTAATTGAAAGATTTGCTTCTCTTGATCATAAACCCCAGGATGCGTTGCCCCGAAAGAATGTTCTATTTGTTCTATGCTTGGAATCACTTCTGGTGAGTTGAAAATTATCCCGCTGCAAAGAGTAACATTCGAATTTCAAAATAAAAATTGAGTTCGATATCGAAAGGAGCAGACTTCAATTACACAAGATTGACTTTTATTTACTGTAATAATAAGCAATAAATATCACTGAAATATTGGTTATTAGAATAAATTCATCTTTAACGTAAAATTTCTCTATTACAAGCCAAATTTTCAACGAAAGTTCGTTCAAACTTCTTCAGATCACTAATATTTTCTTAACGTTCTTTCAAATTCTATTTCATATTAAATAATAAAAAATTTCACAGAACGTTTGCAAACGTAACTCGCCAAGAAATCATGAAATGTTATCTTTTTATCTGCATTAAAATTGAATTTATTCAATTATATTTATGTTTCCCTCTTTGTTATCCATTCTTCATATTCATACAAACACATATTAAAGAATAATTAAATAAAATAATGGAAAAAATATCTTCTGTATTGAAACCCCTTGTGGTTTTTTTGAGTTATTTTATTACACTTATTTATACACATATAAATTAAACTCATATATATGTATTTCTACTTATTTTATTTTTAAAAAGGAATATTATCTTATTAAAAGGTTAGAAACAAATTCAAACAAGATATCCAAATTATTAAAAAAATCACATCTAAACTATAAATTTCTTTTGAATTATCCAAGCAGCAATAAAAAATTCCTTCATTATGATTGTTCAATTTTAAAGCAATATTTCACACAAATTGGGAGCAAAATAAATTTTTTTTATATCATTGCTAATACATGAATGCAGGCTATATAATGATGTACATGTTAAAATCCATACCTATACTTTAGTCTAATTAGCTTCATATTGTAAATTTCAATCATTTTAAGTCTTTGTGAAACTGAATCAAACACCAGCCTAAGCCCATCGCAAGACAAATTTATCACCAGATCTGAGGACAAAGGGTTCTGAAAACAAAAACATATTAATTAGTATGTATTGCAAAATAAGTGCCACAAAACAATATTATTTTATAACTTAAAATATTAATATTTAGCTCAAAAAACACTAAAAAAAAATTAAAAAAGAACATACATATTTAAAAACTTAATTCATGCAATAAATAATTTTTTCATGTTTCTGATATTGGTCTTATGTCACTCTCTTCCCTTCCCTTTCAGATGAATGCTCAATATTTTCAAGCTGCGGCCCTGAACTTGTTTAATAAATACTTTATGGTACTTCATCACTGCACTGTACTCAGGTTCAAAATTATTATATAAGATTTATAATGAAAATGTAAAATTTATCACATTCTTTTTTGATATTTTTTTTTCTAAAAAATTTCAATTCTTAGACATTTTAGATAAATCCTATTCATTATTTACAATGTAATTTGAGTTGGCTTAAAAATCCTAATAGGAGTATCAAGTACTTCTCATGCATAAAATAATTAACTTGAAAATAAAAATCAAAATAACTTATATGAAAAATAAAGCATTACATATTTGATAATAATTACCTATATCTGACATCATAAGCATTAGCTATCTTTTTTTGACAGAAATGATTAATTAATATAAATCATTGTGCAAGATATTGTGCAAGAATAAAAATATTATGATAGGGTCTAATTTAATTATTCAGCAATTACATTGCAGTTAAATTAGACTTTGCTGATGCAGACATAATAACATAAGATTCATTTTCTTTTAATATATAAGATTTTAATGAAAAAAAGAAAATATCTTTTAGCTAATAAATAAATAATAAGGATGCTATAAATATTGTTGCATTAAGTTTCTATGAACTTTAAATACAACATATTAAAGATGATCAACTGAAAGATTTGAATTTTCAAAAAGAAGTTCTGGTAAAAAAGCCTTTAGGTTGATGATAAATGAAAAAAATTTATTTCACATAGTGGTTGTTACATTTAGTTTGGTTTCAGGATAAACTGTTGCAAATTAAATCTTTGAGTTGAATGCTCTTTAAATCAGATGCTTCAAAAATTTCTGTTAGCAGTTACAGTTGCCTTTGTGGTTTATAAGCTTCTCTCTAAAAATCTTGTTTAAAGTATGATGACAACAACATTTAAATTACTAAACAAGAAAATAACTATAATGAGTGAAAGGTTGACATAGGGGAGGGGTTAAAATTAAATTCTAATTAAATTAATGTAGAGCTATTCCTTATTTGATCTTACCATATCATTGTAAAGTACTTGAACTCCCTTGATAATGCCAACTTGAGTTTGGATTATTGCCACAGCTTGAGAAAAATGCATACCTTAAAAGACAACAGATATTTAATAATGATAAAATAAATATAAAATTTAAAAAAAATAATTACCATAAAGTGTTACTAGTTCATAATTTTCAAGGACATTTCCGAAGTACATGCTTGTTTTATTACCTTACTTTCTCAAAACTTAGCGATTCAAGCCCCGAAAAGGGAAGGTTTTGTCATCGGGAATCCGTTAAAATGAGCAAAATGACAACATTTTTACAATTTTGACATTTTGCCTTTCCGATTTCCCGTTTCTCCTTTGTTTTTCAAATGACTGGGTATAAAAAATGTCGACAATAAACTGAGGCGTTGGATCGAAATTCATTTCAACTATCGCCCCTTTATGGCTCTCAGACGTTCAATAAAAAGATAATCAAATAAAGTAGAAATGAAAGCAAAACAAAAAAAAAAGAGGAAAAAAGTAATAATAATCTGAGCCATTGCGAAAGTTTAGGGGGACTTTCGAAAACAAAACGTAATTTCTCAATTCCTTTTTCTTCCATTCGCGCTTCCAACGAATTCGCGTTCGATCTCTTTTTTCTGGCTTAATCCCATTCCACATTCGGCGGACTTCAAAAGAAATTTACGCGAAATAATTCCGGAATAATTCAAAATTTTTTGGTTGTCAAACGGAAAAAATGACGTCATTTGTATTGACCTAATGTTAGGCTGTTAGGATAGGTCGAGATCTTCACCTTCGAACAAAGAAAATTTACTGCCAAATGATTTGTCCCCCAAACGAGGAAGGCATGCATAAGGGATCAAGAAATATCATTAAAATGGAATGATCGAAAATGAATGTCACCTCGATGAGAAATCATCGAGGAAGTAATGAAAACAATGATGAAAACAAAAAAATTTTCACAACAAATAATTTAAAATCACTTTTACCTAAAATAAATTCCCATTGATCGCAGCCAAGAGACCTTTCTGGAATTACCTCTAACTCTAGCATTTTTACTATTTATATACAAATTTACAACACTAAAAATTTATTCTAATATAATTTAAAATAAAGTTTTCTACTACTGCGTATCCCTTTGTTCCGTACTTTCTTACGCCATATTGGTTTTCTGTTTCTTAAAACAACTGTCAACTTATCAACGTAGCCTCCGCGATATGATATGATACATTTGTTTTTCTTTATTCAAAGCATGCACAATCCTAATCAATTCCGTTAGTTTCGTATCGCAAAATTTTTGCTAACAGGCTGGAAGGGAATGTTTAAATGATAAAATTTATTCACTAAAAACAAAACAATTCTGTTCTGAAAGTAGCTTAATGTGCAAAAATGTAGCCTTACCATTGCCTTAGATTATTTTAATTCTTTGAAATTTGAGTTTGTATCTCCGTTTGTACAGCTTCTTCGAATTACCACGGATAATTTTATAATTGTTATATAAATTCCTTCCTCCTTTGTTTCTTCACGAATCAAATATTCGTGTAAGTGCGGCATCCAAAATGTGGTTTAAAGCTTTACATTATTTTTCAAATTCTAAACTTTCGCGAATATTTTGAACTTTTATTCAGACATTTAAAATTAGTTAATCAAATGAAGAAAATATTTTTAAGAACGAATATGAATAAAGAATGAAGGACACTATACATATAATTCTTGGAAGTGCATATAAGATAAAATGCTTTAAATTTAATTAAATCCAAATTAACATTAACATAATATTTTTCTAATAATCCTATCAAAGCAAAGAAATATTAAACAAGTTTCAAAAGGAATTTTTCCTATAAGAAAAAATTTTTTTTCACATAATATGACTTTATTTTTATATTAAAAAAAGAAATGAGTGAAACTTAAAAATTAAAAAAAATTAACAACATCTAAGTTGTAGCAAATAGATATAGCAGAGCCTTTGCAAATTGTATTATTTCAGTACCTCCAAGTTTGGATTCACCATAAACTCTATCAACAAAAGAAATTGGGATTTCCCCTATGGTAAAATTAAATTGTCTTGCACGAATAATCATTTCCATTTGGAATACAAATCCTTTAGAAACACATGAGGAAATGAGTTTTTCAAGTACTGACTTCTTATATAATCTGAAAATATAGATAATAAGATAACAGCTTATAAAATGCAATATCAGTATAACATAAAATTATATCTTCAGATCTTGATCTATATTAATGCATAATAATTATTTATTCAAAAATTTTTAATAATTTACCTAAAGCTCCCTGTCAAGTCACTAACTCCTGGTCGAAGTAGCAACTGAGTTAAAAAATTGGCTCCTCTGCTGACAAATTTTCTTTTAAAATCCCAGCCTGCAACTCCACCATTTTCAATGTATCGAGTGCCTGTTACCACATCGTAATCTTTTGTCTTTTGCAATTCTATAAATTTTGGAATGAATTTTGGCTGAAAATATGACAATTTAATGAGTAATCAGAAACAGAATTAGGAAAATAAATACATAAAATAAAAATGTGAATTGAAGTATGATAAAAAATTGAAATTACTTGAATATTGACTTGGAATAAGAAAGATCAGTTTAATTCATATTAATCATCTTTCTTTAACTTTCCACTTATTTAACCTTTGATTTTTATAACTTAATTACATAAATGAAATGGATGAAAAAATTTTTCTCCATGGCAAAATTAGAAATTCACAACTTATAAATATTTCATAATACATGTTCAACATGTTGTCATCTTCAACATTAAATAAAGTATTAATAAATAAAAGTTGATTGCCTAATTGATTTTATTATGGATTATTTATTTTAATTTTTAGCTTCATAAAAGAAATACCATTTATACCATTTTTAGCCAAGTATGACAAATACTATCAAAATTTAAGAATTCTTTTTGAATCTATAAGGTAAATTTATTTGATTTAATGAATAAATTTATTGAAATTATACCATGCTAACATTATTATAATTTAACATTGTGTGGTGTCCATGCATATTTTGGGTTCAAGGCCTGAATTTTATGATTTATTGATGATTTTGAGATGAAATAAATAGAGATGAAAATTTTTTAGCAACTTTTAAGCAAATTTACCCATACAGAAGCAGTTTTTTCACCACTATCATTTTAACTATTTTAATACATAAAATGACAAAGTACAAAAAACTGTAATATGTGAAAAAATTGCAAAAGATTCAAATTGCAAAAGCAATTTATTCCCAAAATGAAAACCAAAAGTTTAACTGAAATGGAATTTTTTAAAAATTTGTTAAGAAAAAAAAAGTTGTGCTTGCTTACACCTTCTGATAAATTCAAATAAATTACTGCCAAACAATTTTGCCAGCATGTGATCAACTTAAAATACAACTTTTTGCAGCTTCTGTAAACCAAGATTGTGCACTGGTGAAATTAATCAAATTAAATGTTTAACTTTGAGAACGGGTCACTTGAATATTCCGAATTAGGAATTCCTTTCCTAGATGACATCGTACAAATTGACATGTTTAAAAGTACATCAGCGATCTTAAATTTAATTTTTTACACTCACATGATGGGACAGATCTGCGTCCATAATTATTATAAAGTCTCCCGTTGAATATTTCATTCCGTGAATGTAGGCAGTGCCTAAACCGAGTTTGCTTTCCCTAGGTTTCAGAACAATTTTATAAGGTCCATAAATATTTTGCAACTGTTCAGCAGCTTCCAGCGTTCCATCTGGACTACCATCATCTATTATTATTATTTCGTAGTTGTATCCCCTTAAAGAAAAAAAAATTTCTTTTTTTAATGGCAACTCAAGTCATGCGGCAAATTTCCTAAACAACAAAAGTGGAGTAATTAATTGGATGGATCCTATAAATAAATGATTTCACAAAATAATTAGAACGAGCTTTTGTCAATTCCAAATCACGTTCGTATCCGAAGAGTAAGAGAGAAATTTGTTAAACCTTTTTAACAGCATTTGTTTTGTCTTTCGCAAATTCACGCCCGCTAAATTATTTACTGAGAACTTGGGATGATGATTTTGATAACTTTCTATGTTTTATTTTAAAATAAATAAAGCGTACCCTTCGTCCAAATACTTCATAATAAGCCATGTTATTATTGGTAAATTCTCCACTTCGTTATAAGTAGGCAGAAGTATGCTGTATTTAAATTTGTCTTCGCTTTTTTCTTGCTTATCCTTCGAGGACACTTGCTCCGCCATAATTGTATTTAAGGGCGGCTTCCCGTATAATTGATAAATCCGTCTGCTTAAAAGAAAAATGGAGGATATTCATAATAACAATGAAAATTTTTCTTGCTCGCTGTGACAGATTTTTTGTCAGCAAGTTATGACAAAATTTGGCCAGAAAGATTTACAACGACTACGGAATCCCGACACAAATCCTTGTCTGGAGGTTTGATATAAACGATTCATTTCTCAACCAGAAATTTCAATTTTAATGAATTAAAAATTGCAAGTGTTATTTTTTTGCTTGAAATTTATTTCTGAAGTTTATATAGCTTCTACTATATAAGTTTACAATGCTGCGTAATATAATATGTTATGTATTGTAATTAACTTAAATATTGTTAACGTTGACTATTAAGCTTCGAACTAAATTTTGAGTTACAAAATAAATCATTTCTGAAGACAGTAAAATTTGAATTGGATTTTGCCCTTAAATGTATTAAAAATTAAATTAAATATCAGTAGGAACAATTAAATTTCAACCTTAACAGGCATCAAAAGAAACAAAATTCAGCGCTTTTTAAACAACCACCAATTTTTTCAGTGCTTAAAAGAATAACTTTCATTCCTTCAAGTAATAAATTTGATTTGATTCTTCACATAAAAGTCTAAAAAACTCAATATAAAAAGTGTTTAAATTCTACATTTATGTGGCAATACTCATTAATCTGGATTTGTCAATTTTAATTAATTTTATTTTGTTTTATTATGAAAAAATTTGTTTTCAAATTTTATAAACATTAATATGCTCAGTTAAAACAAGCTCTTCTAAAAATTAAAAATGAACATTTATATATAAAATTAGTTTTTTATTGAATCCTTATAACTTACTTATTTGTTAAAGCAATTCAAATTTTATATCTTCACATGTTCGGGTTGAAAAGTGAAGATTTGAGAAACTAAAATAGAACTACTGTAGAAAATTGCTGATGATACATTAGTAATTTTCACATCTGATATTCTTTCTTTTTATTCTTTGAAATTTGCATAATAATTTCTTTATCTAAATTTTTTTAGGAAGCTGATTTGTCAATTAATTGTTTAGAAAAATATCATTATGATAAAGAAAAGTGTAAACTTTTCTTTGAAAATTACAAGACATGCAAATCTTTTTGGGTAAGTTTTCAAAGCTTTCAATATAAACAATTTTTCCCATCATTTTAAATGAAATTATTCTGCAGCTTGATTGAAATCAATCCAAAACATATACATATGTATATAATGTATAATATGTGTACAATATATAACATAGGTATATGTTTTATGTATATGCTAGAAAATATAGTGAGAAAAATAATAAAAATCTTTAGATTAGTTCAAAATTTGAGATAGTTTTGGAATTCATTTTGGTATAGAAAAACATTTTATTTCTTAATTATTTTCAAGTTTCGGTTTTTAAATAAAATTATAATTGATAAAAATTATTAGAGTAATACTTGTTGTAATGCTAAGTGAAAACTAATTTTGCTCAATCCCAGTTTTTTTAAGAACAAGGAAAAAACTTATTTTTATTCCATTAGAGAGTGATATGTAGTCAAAGTCAGCAACACTTAGTGCTTTTTATATCCTTTGACATATCTGCCAGTTATATATATAATCTGGCTGAAACTGAATAGTATGAGATAATGTAAAGAACAAAATATAAAGTGATCCAAAATTAACGCCCGGGTAAATGCAAGTTCCAAAGGGAAGAATGAAAAGCCTGATTGGATGACTAAGTGGAAATGAAAATTCGCCAGCGAAGCCGAGATGAAACTCTTTCGAAAACGAAAATAAATTTAATTGATAAATCGAACTTAACTGGGCGTAATTCTTAATGTTTTCTCCATTTTCATGCAGCTTCCAAGGGTGCCTTTGTAACTCTTAAGAATTTCGCTGTCGGCCCCCAACTGCACCGTGCGAGTGAAAATTTTTTCCCCGCTGCCTCCCTTCGCTGATCTCCACGTACAGGAGGCTTAGTTCGGAATGAAAATTTTCCATTAAGCTACTCCTGAATATCTAAGTCTTTAATTTTGCAAAACTACCCAGAAAAACTTGCAGAAGACTATCTTATGCTTTACGGTGGGAATCCAATATTTGAAATTATTTAAACTGATAATTATCTCTAAAGTAGTATTTTAGTCCATAAACACTGTTTTCATTGCACCACTTTGAAATTAGATCTCTTTAAAATTGCAAATTAAGCAATACAGTTTTAAATTAAAATTGGAGTTTATTAATTTCTCATTAAACTCGGACCGTGCTCCTTTTTTTTTGAAAAATGTTTTCCAAACTCTATGAAACACGTTAGAAAATGTTTTAAGAATAGCTAAAAAAATAATGTGATTATGCTCATCAGGGTTTATTAAGTCGCAAAAGGAGAATGGCGGGTATCGAGCCTGAGATGCCAAACCAAAAAGAGCGAGCTAAAATACTAGATGAAAAGAAAAAAAATAATCATATAATTTCGGCACCAGTTAATGATTGAATCTGCCAAGAGGATTCCGTTGATGCTGTTGTTGTTTATACCTAATTATTATGTTATAAACTTTATAAACTTTGTTATAAAGTGAATATAAATCTGTAAACAGTAGAAATAATTCCTTTTGTGTCTACCTTCGATTTTTACATTTTTTAACAGAAAATTGTTTGAACTTAATTTTATTTCTAATAAATGCCCGGAATAATATTTAACAATTAATTTTTATCTTTTTTTATATCTATTTATTCACTTAATTTGACATTCTGCATTGTTCGTACAAATGACAAAGTTAATGATGAATTTCAAAAAAATAATATTTCATTCAGTTTGCATGCTTAAAGCACATTAGGAATGTCAAAAAAAAATTTTTTTCTACAGTGACAGTTTCATATGTTTTCGCATCCTCAATTTTTCTGTGGCCATTCATTTCTCTGGTGATTTTCCTTTGCTAAAAAGTTCAAGGAATAAAACTAAAAAAAAAATGGTTTTTTTTTTAGACAACAGAAAAATAAATTTTTATTGTTATTTATACTGTATCATAAATTCTTCAGAAATATTAATCAATGTTTATTTTAAAAAAGAAAATTATTTCATAAAAAGAACTTTTCCGAGCGACAACGCATGCCATAAAGGCGAGGAAAACAAAAATGCAAGGAAACAAATGCACGGAAGGGCAAGAGGAAGAGAATCAAGGAAAATTGTTAAATAAATGTCACATTTTTTCACATCTGAGAATGCATATAGAAAAAAAATGTCGCACAGACGCAGAGGGACACATAAAAACGACTTTTTCATAAATAATAATAATAACCAGGAAACTGAACGTCGTCATTATGCTTCTTATCGTGTCACCAATAAAAGTCATTATCCCACTCTCTGATCCGACATCTATGCATCTATACACACCGGAGCTGCCCGAACACCCGCGACACAGACACAGAAAGCGGTCACCATTAAAAAACGTGCCACATTATTCGAAAACGCTTAAACCTCCAAGACCGACAGCGGTCCTTTCCCCTCTTGGCTGCTTTCTACAGCCTGCAATGAGAAGCGCGAAAAACGAGGTTGTGGCTGAGATGATGATGATGATTATAATAATAAATGAATAAGTAAAAGATTGCATTGCAACGTTTACAGGACGAAATTCGGGAATTTGATTGAAACTGACAGAGTTTCTTCGGTTGTTTAACTCCCGAAACGGAAAATCCCGTTTTTCTGCGCGAACAAATGGCGGTAGAAAACCTAAAGGAGTACGACGAAATACTTCGTCTTAAAACTTCACTTTACAGCAAGCAGATGAGATGCATGCGGGGAAAAATAAAACCGTTGAATATTCTGCAACAAATTGCATTTCAAGGCACAATAAGCGCCAAAATTATTTACAAATTACTGCACGAGCACACCTCCCCCTCTCCCGCCAAACGTGTAAATGGATTTAGGATATTCTAATATGAAGGAGAAACAAAAACCACACTAAAATAACAGGCCCACGAGATTTGCGTTGCTATGGTTAGAGGAACAGAACGAGAGCAATGCAGAAGCAGGAGATTGAGGTGACCGGAGAAAAGAGGAAGTCCCACAGCTTTTTCTGCAGGTCTCTCAGACCAGGGAGGAAAATGTCGTGCCTTTAAAGAAAACAGGAAGTGACAACCATAACACCGTCATTGCGGTCATCATTATCACAGTCTTATCACGTTTTACTGTTCTTGCCTTCGCTCTTGCGTTAAAAAGTTTCGAATCCCAAGTTTTCCCACACTTTTGCACCATAACCATGTACTTGTGCATGTACACGGGTGGCATATTCTCTCGCACATTCAAAAAAAAAAGGCGCACCCACACGAAATCAGCATGCGTTGTCGAGTAAGACTCAGTCCTCCTTGTTTCGGATCCGAAAGCAGTAAATGTGAAAGTGGCGACACATCTGACGGATCTGAAAAAACAACCGGAAGAAAGTATCGTGAATCGATAGAAAAAGTAGCTTAAAAGAGTAGAAAAACTATTTAAAAAAAAACAAAAACAAAAAAAAGAGAAAATGAAAATCAAAGCTTTGCTCGTTCCTCAATTCCGGGGATAAAAAAGAAAGAAATATCTCTAACATATTCAATTGCCGTTATGCTTATTAGTTTGTATGTCGGCCAAAAGAAAAAAGAAAGAAAAGTCGAACAATCGACATTTTCGCTTGTGAGCCGCCATTGTTTCACACATCATACAATTTTAAATTGTCGCCGAAACTTTATAAAGAAAGAAAATGTATTTGAAAAAAGGCAAAAATAAAAGCTCTTACGTTAACTGCAGTTCTGATTATATCGTTCACGTTGCTTCAGATCAATCTCAAATAAACGAAGAATTTATTAAGAATTTAAAATATCGTTGCCTTGATTATATTTATAAAATTTCTTTTTGCTGCAACCGCTTTATGTGATCAACGCTTGCTTAAGCTCGATCGAAACATAAAATTTTCGAAAATTTAAACTAGTACGAAACGAATTTAAATACGGCAATATGATTCCGTGCACAATACCAATAAGTATCATACGAATGCATACCTAATCTTTCCCGCAAGTACGAGATTAGACAATGTGCATTTTTTTTTTATGCTTTGTGGAGGAGCATACTGAAAATCTTCGAATAATCCTCCGCACATGATCCATTTTATGTGAACATATTTAAATGTAAGAACTGCCCATAATATGAATATATTACCAAAGTAATGAAGATAGAAAAAAAAGGTGAAAGATATCGAGTTAGATAATACAATATTGTGTTATTTAATTATATATATAATTTTATGTATTTGCACACTTTATACCATTATTACTAATAAACGTATTTAGTGATATGTATATTATTATGTGAAGAATTAATCTGCATAACTTAAAAATATGAGCCCGTTATCTTTGCATCTTAAACCAACTTTTATCAAAAGAGCATTATTAATTTTAAGCACTTTTCTAGCATTTTTCAACAATGACTAATTTTACCTGATACTTTGGTATAAATAACGTTTCTTACATTGGCTATTCGCGAGTGCAAATCGGGGTCCCATCGGAACTTTTCGCCTTTCTTATGGCTTATGTAAAAATAAGAACGAAAATTTAGTTTCTCAGCGAACGGTAGCGTTAGCAAAGTAATATTGCGGGATGCAGCAATTAAGCAAAATTTTAAATTAAAGAAAAAACTTCGTTAATTAGCGATATTAAGGAAAAAGAATCTTTGCCATTTAAAACGAAACTATTATTTCGCATTGCGGAGCCCGAGGATTGTGTGAAACGATTCTGCAATAAGTCATCAATTCGACTTTCCATTAACTAACAATTTGCTCTGCAATAAATAATAATTGTCAATTAGATTTTTAATGTCCTTCCTTTTTTTTAAATTATTATTTAAACAATGAAAAGCGAAGTGAATGGTAAACCCTTAAGTAATAAAATTTCGCCCAAAATCATGGGACGAGCACAATTTCAATCTGTAAAAACGGAAACTACGCACCACGCAAACGCTGTAATGTAAATGAGAAAAAGTTACTATCATCATAAATACGTATAATATCGCTCCCTCTGCATATTTGTCGCTGCTGGACAGGCACAGCGAGAGCACCGTGGCGAAAGACATCGGAAGCATCAACCAGTTGAACACGTCGCAACGGGTGTTGCTCATTTGGCTGACGATGAGTCGACACTGAAAGAAAGAGAAAAACGGGGAAAGAAACGGACAGTTCGTTTGAAAGCTGCGACACTTGAAAATCCGTTTTTTCGGATTGGCCGGTTAAAACCCCTGCTCACGCATATATTGGAAAACAATGTGCCCGTCATGAAGAAGACGCATCTCGGATGTCGGGCAACGATGTCTGTCGGACTCTTCGTCGTCCAAATCGTGCCTATCGCAAAGCAAGCGGTCAGGGGTACCATGGGTCGCAGGGACTCGGAAAAAGAAAGCATTTTCCCCGTTCTGTTGTGATACGATCTGCGAAAAGCGAAGAAAATCAAAAGAGCAATAATTTTTAACCGCCACTCTTGGAGTGGAAGGAAGAGGAGAGAGGAACCGGTGAAGGATTTGGGTTTTCGGAAAACTGGAAAATTTGCTTTTTCCTCACTTGTAAATGTTAAACAGAATGACCGGAACGTTGATGACTAGAGCGGAAATGTAGAAGAAAAACTCGGCCACGTGACCCGCGTTCACGTTATACGGAAGATCGAACTTCCAAATTTCGTAACCCCAAAGACCCGTGATCAGGAATACCGACACCGTGATCTGAAAGAGCAAACGAGAACATAAATCCAAATACCCAAAATTGATCTCGGTCGCTTATTTTAAAAAAATCTCGGAAGAAGCTGAAAATAAACCGCTGGTCGCCGCTTGGTAAATTGAAGAATGAAAAAAGAAACTCCTCTCTCGCTGTTGCAGCCGAGACCGCAGATAGACGCGGAATGGTCGAGCAGCTCGAAATTTCCTTACCTATTTGGAAACAGAAGGAAAGGACTGCCAGAGAGAGAGAGAAAGGGAGAGATTTCCGCGGAGAAAATTTTTAAAATATCAAATACTCACCGTCATTGAAATATCATATCCCCAAGGCAAATATAACACTCCGGTGTTGTACTTTTCCCAGTGCGACAGATAGAAATTAAAAAAAATATTCCACAACACAAAATATAACCGTAGCGTGGATATGGAGTGCTCGCTGCGCCCTGGGAATGTAACATTCAACAATATTCGTTATCATAAAAGTAATGCGAATAATCGGGCAACAGATTGCGAAAAATTGCGGGAAAAGCATTGCGCTCACCGAAAACGCTGTATAAGGCAGTGGTAATGAACATTGTGCTCCAACTGTCCAATCCGTGATCGAAAAGCTCTCCCAGGGGACCCGAGGTCTGCGTTCTCCTGGCCTGTTTCCCGTCTATGCCATCTGAAAACAGACTCTGCCGTGGTTTTAGCGCTCCTTTGCCCGGAGATTAACCGACGAAGAAAAACTCAAAATAAATTCGACGGACTCGAGGAGCTCTAACCCATTCGGTCGTCTTAACTTCTGCGGGCGGCATTTCCCTTCCTTTCGGCTGGAACAGTCAAAGCGACGCGAGTCGGAAAATCCACCCGCGCAAAAATGCCGCAAGACAGCAGAACGTTAACGTTTTCCCCGGTTGCCTGCGACATCCCAGGAACCGAGAAGTTATGCTCCAAAAATGATCATCGCTTATGGTTGCACGGCAGCGCGAATCGATACAATTTTGAACGGGTGCGGTTCTCCCTCGCACTTCCCCATCGTGAAAGCAACTCCTTCCCCTTTGCTCGGAGGAGAAAGGGGAAAGGGCGCTAACCAACCCTCGAGAGGGTTGGGAAAAGAAAAAAAAAATCCGAAATTTCGTGCACGAAAAGATGCGTTTCCGTTTTGGCTTTGCATCCACCCCCTTCACCCGGGTTTTTTAACTCCGGCACATCCGCTCGGTCTCCCTCCCTGCCGAATACATTACTCGATCTTGTGCCGCTTCGATCTCGGAGGCTCTGACCAAGAGAAAAATAAAAAAAAAAAAAAAAAAAAGAGTTCCTTACCTAGCGTGTACGACAGAAACACGTTTAAGGCCGCCACCAGGAACACCCAGTTCGGTATTGGAGCTCTCTCCGGATGATCTTGACTGGAAGCATAGAACTCTACATCGTAATAACTAAGGATCAGGAAAGTGGTGAGCGTAAAGAGAAAACCGACGAAAGTCAGGAGATTCGGAGCCACCCACGTAGGACACAACTGAAACGACAACCGACGCAGAGCGTAAGTGCGTGCTTCGAAAAGCGCCTGATTGGAAGGGAAAATTGCCTGGGAAGGAAAAGCACGGATCATATCTATGCGAAAAATCCACTCGAAAACACTGATTTAGAGCAAAACTATCGCGGGGGCAACGCTCGGGTCACGGTAATATTGATTCCTCCATCTATCGACGATAAATCAACCGAAAATTAAGGAAAAACTCTGCGTTCCCGCGAGTCAAACCTATCCGGGGCAAAGAAAAAGGCGGTTTGTACCGACAGCTTTGATTTAAGTGGAGGAAACGTACCTGAACGACTCTGTTCCAGAACGGATGCATAACGTATATACTGAGTGGATTCGTATCGATGGCATTGTACTGGAAGAAAAAAACAGGAAGTCAAAAATATAATACACAGTTTGCCGTTCTCTTAAATATACATATGGTCAATACCACTCATGTCGCTCATTCATTTAAAACCATTCGCCTCGATCTGAAGTGGTAACCTCCCTTTTTAGGCACAAACTGTCTCTCACCTTATTTTCTTCTTTAATAAACCTGGAAGATTTTAAATCAAGTCACCTTAAAACGCAATTTGAGATTTTTTTTTTTTTTTGTTAACGCTGTTAAATCGCAGTAGGCTCCGCATAATACATATGCGAGTTCCTACCAAAAGTTGGTTTTGATTTTACCAGAATCAGGGTGACGATTTTCCTCTGGTACACTCGCGTGATGTTCTGCAAAAATTTCTAACACTGCTCTTTTTTTTTTTTTTTTTTTTTTTTGCTATGGCCTCATGATCAAGCGAAACTGAAATCCTGTCTTCACATTGGAAAAAATAAAAATAAAAATAAAATTTAGCATACAGAAGTTAAAATATAACCGGAGTTTATTTAAAAACTGGTCCACGCAGAACACAAAAGCTGTGGTAATTTCCGCGATACAGCATAATTATTAATTAATCAAGGCCCTTGCTGCCTTTTTCGCTCCTTCGATACCACTTATGGGAATGAGCGTACTGCACCTTCGAAAAATTCTGTATCTTAAATTTCGATTGTGAATTAAGCAGCGGAAGCAATGCGAGGAAAGTGATGAAAAGATTCTGCGAGAAAGCGGAAGCGCCGCGGCGGTTGCTTCCTTTTGTTCGTGGCATCAGACGCCACCCCCAGATGCATATCTCTCTCTCTCTCTCTCTCTCCGCTGGAAATTGTTCCCCGGGACGGAAAAATGAGGATCGCAGCAGCTCTCCGGAAGTGCCGGAACGCTAGGCTCTCTTCGCGTCCGGAAGGCGCGCTGCCTGCGTTTTTCGGCCATAGCGGACGAAGCAAAACCGAGACCCTTTGCGGGGGGGTGGGGTGGGGGTGGGGGGGAAATGTTTTAAATCAGACCAAAGAAAAAGGCAGTTTCACCAAGATAAATAAGAGAATGGCGTGAGCTCCAATTGGGTGAAACATAACGAGTGGGAGGATTCGAAATGGGTTTTTCTTTTTCCTCCCGTGGAACTAACAAAGGGAAAAAGGAGCCCAGAGGGACCCGGAGGGAAATACACGGACGTGATCGAGCGGTCTTTTCATCCGCTTCTTATGGAATGGGAAAGAAAAGGAAATACCCCAAAAATATTATTCTCTCATATCGAATACCTTTGACAATAATCTTAACCTGGAAGAAAAAGAAAGAAGAAAAAAAAAAAAAAATCTTTTGACTGTTTCCTTTTCCTGACTAAGCCGTGCTTTGAACCTTGCCGGAAAAAACCAAACTCGCATGGTACGAGAAACCGCGGAGAGCGTTTTTATTCCTGGCGTTAAGACCCCTGCACCCATGCCAATCACGCAGGAAAAAAAAGACAAGAATTTGCGTCCAAATCACTTGGCTATACTAATTCGTGGAGCATCAGCCTTATTAACATTCTCTAAAATTCCTGCTCCATATTTGAAATGACATTAATTTGAGCCGCTAATTTTTCAACCCCCAAGTGTTCGAATCGTTTTCGCCAATGCGAAAAAAAAAATACAAGCACCCGCATTTACAGGTACTTAATTAATTTATGTAAATTATCTAAGAATATTTCGGTTGCGCGCCAAGCATATAAATCGCTTCCCTAATGAGAAGAGTAAATGCATGTATAAACAACATATATGGGGATCAAGGATAATATATTTTGTGTGTCTGTGTGCGTTTTTATTCGAACATAGAGTTATTGACACATATATTCGGCATGTGGTAAAGGATATAAATTTCGTAAAAAAATCAGATGTCCTTTAAGGACGGTTCTATATGTAACTTGCATTTTTCCACATGCAAAATGTTTTTTTTTTTTTGTGAAAAACGTCAAATTTAGAATGTAAAAATAAAAATGGAGGAAAGGAATTTGCATCCAGTGTTTATATATATATACATATGTGTGTGTATATATGTGAAAACCGTTTCCACCACTGGACAGGGGCAAAAATTCAAGTATGAAGTCGGAAGAATTTTGATTTACTGAGAAAATTTGATGAGTTTTTTATGAAAATACCGAATTTGATGGATGTTGATCTGATGATTAAGCAAGTTTTTACTGATGGTTTAAGAGAAAAATAATGGGCGATAGAAATGCCGAGGGGTGGTGGTGATGAGGAGAAAAGAGAAAGGGGCGAAAAAAGGAAAGGAGCTTCTTCGACGGCGACCGCATAAAACGGTAAAATGGGAAATTGCCGCATTTCCACCCCTTCTCCCATCCTCTCCCCGCCCCATTCCCACCCCAATTCGGTTTAATTTAGAGAGCGAACAGTTTTATGGTTTCACCCCGGAGCAGGAAAAGTGTTCAGACCTCTCGGGGGCGCTCTTGCAATTAATGCGGGGGAAGAGAAGCTTTCCGATCGCATTTCCCCGGAGGAAGAAAAAAAAAAAAAACCCGGAGAAAAATCACCGCTCGACCACTTTCTTGCGATGAGTCACAGCCGGGCACTGAGGACACGAGAAACGATGAAAAATCTTTCCCGCTCGCTGGAAAACTGCTTTCGGACCTGTCACACGGGGAGATGGAAATTTTAACCAGGAAAAGAAATCGATGGGAAAAACCCGATACAAATCCGACGGGAAAATTCTTTTTCCCTCCACATCGGTCGATCGCGCGTCATTTTTTCCACAATCTTCATTTCGATCGGAGAAACCTTTGGTTTCTCATTTCGGACAATATCTGAAGCTCGCCCGGCTTCCAGCAAAACGGTGAGGTTCCTCTTGAGCGATGGTCAGCTCCCGGGCTGGAAGATTATCGGCGATTTGGACACAAGGGTGTCCGACACCTAACGCGGTTCCGCTGCCTCCTCCATCCATGAGATGTGAACCCTGGAAATTTTCCTCCTTTGCCGGGTTAACTCCTCCAGTTCGTTCCGGTCAAAAACCCGAGGCGGATCAGGGAATTGAGCGGGAAAAAAAGGGTATTGAAAAAAAAAAAAAACGAAGATGAGACGCAGAAATCAAAGGACTATTGGAAAAGTTAAAATTCTTTTGTGTCTTTTTCCATTCAAATGATAAACGAACGGAACTGTTAAATGGAATCTCATTATGAACGGGTCAGCAGGAATCAGGGGAGCCAACGTTCAAGGCCCGATAGGTAAATGGACGGGCAGGACATCAGCGTCCGTTGCATGAAAATACCATTTCCTGAATCTCATTTTCAACATTTCAGCAATAATTTCTTTTTTTCAGTCAATGATAAGATGACTTAAGATTTGAGTTAAAAGGTCAACCGTATAAATAAATAAAAGACTTTCTGCAGTATAAAAAAACTGAAAAATTTTCCCAGTTTCACACAGTTGAAATTTCTTCACAATTACCAATTACTTACAGATATTTAAGATCAGCAAGGATCCCTTTTTTCAAACATTATAAATTCAAAAGTTAGAATTATTATATGAAAAGAAATATAAAATAGGTCAATAAAAGTATTACATCTAAATCAAAATTAATAAATCATTATATACACATTCAAACTTATTCTTTTGTGTGGGGAAGAAATAGCCAAATTCCAATTGATTATCATTACCATAATGCATTTTTAGAATGCCAGTTGTATAAAATCATAAATATTCTTACTATTATCTAACAATATATTCTACTGTTATGCTTCTAATTGAGTTTGATAATCATCCATAGGAATTTTATTTCAACTTTTTTAAACCATCAACATGACCTAATAGCAAATGATGATAACCACTTCATAAAAAATTTCACACTTTTCCAGTTATTGGGATAATTCTTCTTTTTTATTATCTTAACCTAAAAATATTCGAGTAATTTTATTTTGAAAAGTCTCACTCATACTCATTAGCAGTCTTTTCATACAATAAGAACATGGATTTTTTTATTTATAATTTACACAAGCAATATTTTCTCTTGAATTCATTTTACCTGACCGAGAAAAATTAAATGCATTAAAATATAAATATTCAAATGTAATACATGAAATTTTTTTTTTTTTAATTGAAATAACAAAAGATCAAAATAAATCAGTAAAATTTTATTATTTTATTTATACAGTTTGGTAATGTGTGATTAATTGATGTAGTGCAAGATGGAACTTAGATCAAAATTATTCCACTTTAATTTGTATAGTGGACAACTTGAAAGTTAGGATCTAAAATGAGAACCACAATCTATTTTTGATAATCAAAAATTTTATCAAACCTTGGAAGTTTCAAATAGCAAGTTCTATTGAATAATTCATTCAGTGCCTCTCATTTTTTGTTGTGTTTTTAAAAATATGCAAAATTCATGATTTTGTACTCATCCAAAAGACATTCATGAAGAATACATTATTTACATAACAATCTATAACATTTCCATCAACAGAACTATTTACCGAGTGATTCTGAAGTCAATTATACACTTAACACAGCACGAATAACGGAAAAATTATCGATATGCTAAGCTGAAAAAATATATGTCAAATTGAAGTCAAAACGTTTCTTACGATTAATTTAAAAATAAAAGAAGTGATTCATTGCGGTTCGGGATAAAGTCAATGTCGCAAAAAATTAGAAAAAAGGTTAAGTTTTCGTCCGAAAAATCGTCTTCACGACACATACCACAATAACTCATCAACAATTTAAACTGGGAAAGATACATAAAAATTGAATGAAGAGGTGGATTAGAAAAAGAAAATAAATTAAAAGTGGCTAACCTTATAATTATTAAATCCATCTAATTGTTCCTTTGATAAATATTGAATTTCCCAACTGGATTTTTTTTCGTGAACCATTATTAAATTAAAAAATACTATTCTGAACAGGACATTGCACTTAAATTTTGCATAGCGTTCATAATTAATTCACTATTTTGGCCTGTATATTTTATTTTAATTCAATACATTTGTAATTGACTAAAACGTGTTTATCCTGTTGTTAGTATTTTTCGTAATGAATAAGCAACGTTGCCAGTTTTACTTAGTTTGCCGGCGTTACACAATGAAATTTGGCGAAGCGTCAAAGATTTGATAAAAATGGCGCTCATTGATAATTAACTTCTGATGGGAAAGTAAACAGAACAAAACAAAAACAAAATAAGACGTTTTCAATTTCCCTCAAATATAAACACTATATTTCAGTATCATAAGACGAAAACAGGATATGTTCATGTGTAGTCATAATATGTAATTACACAAAATCCCATCTCACTTTTTAAAAATTCAAACGAAAAAAATTCACGAATCATTAGTAAGTCCAAACTTATTTTTAAATAAAAATAATAGTCTAATAGTCCTACTTAAGATAAAATCACAGATTGCCTGATTTTCCTCAGATACTTATTTTGAGATTTCAATTTTAAGTAACTTCAATCTGTTTTTCAAAACTTTAGCTAATCCTATAAACTCTTATTTAACTTTTTGAAAATTAAATATAAAGGATTCAACTATAAAGAATTTGTCGATTGCAATTAAATATCAGAATTAACCCAGAAAAGGATGAATTCGAATAAAATATGAAAAATAATATGTGAAGTTTATATAATATTAATGGAAACATTGGCTGTCAAAATTGGAAAAATAAAAATTGATGTGGACACGTACTTTAAGTAATAAAGTATGTGAATGTTTTTATAAACATACAGAAATATGGGAAGAAAAAAATAACATGCCCCAAAAGGTGTAAAATATCATCATTGCTAAGATCCATTTTAATTAATAATTATCGCAAATAAAGGTTTGTTAATTATTTGAGCATTGGTTTGAAAACTTTTTCATAATTTCCAGTTTCAAGTTCTTCATTTATTTTTGATTATTTTTTTATAATCATTTCAAAAACCAGTTGCTAATTCATTGTGAAGATGTTTATTATTGTTTCTTTACAGTGGTAAAATTCTGAATCTAATGTGAAGACAACAAGAAAGCATTATATATATATATATATATATATATCTGTTTTTCTTTTAGTAATGGTTGATGGAGAACCTTTAAAATGGTCGCAGAAGTGAAAAGAATCATCGAAAAGTTTTTTAAAATTGACGAACAAGAAAAGTTTAAAAGACCGAACTTGGTGGGCTCTTACAAATTTTCAGCTTTTCACAGAGTAAGTGAAGTAAGGTTTAATTTTAAGCTCCCGAAGCATTTTACATTGGCCAGAGGAGGGTGGCTTCTCTGTTACACCGGAAAACGCGAACTTATCCCACAAATGAGCTGTCAGTTACAAAAAATATGATTTTCTGACAAGGGTTGGAATATTATCACACGCAATTCTTATTAGATCGCAATAAATTCTGAATTATCCACGTACATTTCTCGATATAGAATTATTATTAGATTCTTTGTGGCTTCACAGAGAAATGCACTTGAATTATTTTCATAAGTCCTCTTTAAGCATATTAAAAAGATAATAATAATAAAATTTTTTCTAAATTCACAATGTTCTAATATTAACATACAAATAATACATGCATCTTACTTAGCCTGTAACGTAACAATTGTCAATTTATCGTACAAAGCAATGTTGGGTCCATACGTTTACGGTCGCTGCGTAACTTTGAATATAAACAGCACGGAGGTAAATTACTTTTCGCATTTATAAAAGTTAAACCTAAATGTTAAAAATGGAGCGTGTCAATAAAATGTCGGAAATTACATGTGTTGAAAAGGAAGAAATGCGAGAGAATGACCACTATGCGAGGCAGCGGGGATTTGGAAGAAGTTTTCCTTTTTGGAAAAAAAACGGCTTTAGATCGTTTGCGACGGATTTAAATGTTATCTCAAATTCAAATGGGGAAAGAAAGTAAGAAGGTTCTCGCGGTGCACATCACGAAGCCGGCCTTTGGCCGTGCATCGCCAGGTAAAGCATTCGAGTTAAGTTTTTTCCAATTTCAAACGGCTTCGTTGCCCGGGTATCCGAGCCAAGCAATCAATCCGAGCTGTGACATTTTAAGGAAAAATAAAGGGCGAAGGAGTTGATTTCGGTAAATCGGGTTTCGGCAAAATGGAACTGAGAGATCAGAAATAGGTCCGATACTGGTAGCCGTTGGTTTTCGGGTGTCCCAGCGATGGAAATGTAAAAAAAAAAAAAGGTTTGCGCAGATGAACTTCCCGCGCCTCGGGAAATTCAGAAGGAAAATTCTGCCGCGGCGATTCGGATAAGTAACCGAGAGTAATTCACGCAATTACGCGCCATAAATTGCCCGGGACGATCAATAATAACGTGCGTGAGGCGGGATGGCGACAAGATTAGATAGTTCGGTAAACAGCAAGGGACGAACTGGCTCGAACACCTGGCCCGGGCTCCACCCAGTTCTTTGTCATTTGCATGACTTTTCGCTGATGGAAATTTGAACGATATTTCGGGGGGGGGGGGAGGAGGGGGCGCTCTGCTAAATATATGGTGCCCGAAATGGGTCGAAACCCCCCTCCCCCCAATCGACAGCACTTTTCTAACCCCGCCGATTGCACCCGGTGAAAACGACGCGCGAGGCTCTGCGGCAAAAAACGAAAATTAATTCGGGCCCCAAGAAAAACCTTTCCGAGGAAGGAAAAGGGGAAAATGCAAAAAAATTTTCCGAAAGTGCCATTTATTAGGCTGATGCGATCGGTTTATAACAAATTATAGTTTGATTCGCTAAAAACGATTAATTTTAATTTTTTTTTTTAAATTTTACCTTTTTATTTATCTATACGCAAATTAAAATGAATTAATCTTCTTACTCAGTCTCCCGCATACGTGACAGTTAATTTTTAATTAATATTAACACCATTTTTCAACCGGTGATTTGTTTCATTTATCAAATTTTAAATTCCTAAGTCCAAAAAAAAGTAACATTGAGAATTCCTGCAAACTTAGTTTTAAGTCTTGAGGCGCAAATTCGAAAAAAACAATATTAGATTGCTTTTATTATTATATAAATATATTTAATGGACTGCTCCATTAAATTATATTTTTATCTATTTTCATATTTCTCATGGTTTCAATATATAAATCATACTTCTTAAAAGTCTACCTGACTAATTGGAGTCTCAGTTTTATCCTATTTCTATGGCAAAAGCTTTTCTAGGATAGATTAGAAAGAATATGTGCATGTATCTCGTCACTCACCAATGGTAGCCTAACAAGGAATTCTTTGTTTTCCAGTGAAAAAAAAAAAAAAAAAAATCATACTAACAGAGGTACCGCTGTGGTGAATAAATAGTTGAATTTTTCCTGCTTCATTTTTCGCTTTCTTCTAAATCCAGATTTTGTCAATCCGTGAATCACATTATTAAATTTCCCGGTTTGAATTTTTCAAAAATGCTACCTACCAAAAAAGCTACGCCCAAAAAAAAAAAAAAAATGTAAGAAAACAATATTAAATTATAATACGCTTAACGAATTAGAGGTAATTTTCTGGCCTTTTAAAAAGAGATTTTCTGAGTTTTTGAAAAACGCATTCTCCTCTTTTCGTCAAAAAATTTTTCCGGGCAGATTATCAAAGATTTTCTTTCTTTCTTCCTTCTTTTTTTTTTTTTTTTCTTTAAGTATTTTAATATAAATCGGGCAATTTTCTAGCTACGTCGAACCGTTTAAACGAAACGCATCTAATCGCAACTATGATATTTAATTTCGCTCGGTATTAAAAAAAATAAAAAAAGTGGGCTTCCCTGCCTGCGTTCGTGGATAATATGCGTGCTTTGATGAAAGATTTCCTTGTTAATAATGTATGCGATTCTTTTCGCTTACGAAAAAGGGCTCCAAATGCAAAAGGAAACTCCTCCCCCGCGGTTAGCTCCGTAAGGAATTGCTGGATTCTTTCGCTCTGGAACAAAAAAACCCGTCTTTAAGGTTGTTCAGTCTTTTCTACTGAATAAATAATTAACGTGTAACGCGCGCATAGCTACAAAAATGGAATCAAAATCTGAAGCAAATCCCAATCCGTTCGTATGCATTATGTATACAATAATTTTAAGTCGATGCCGAATTCTTATTTTTTTTTTTTTTCACCTTTTGTTCGTCAGTGAAACGTCGTTATCTTTCAAGTTTCGTCAAATTTTGTCCATCCTCGGTGATGTTCAGAGGAATTGCTCCGTGTATAAGAAGAATTCCGGTTAATTAGAATGTGTAAGGCTGTTGCTTGAAAGCAAAATAAAAGCCTCATGTCGAACTTGCAATCTGTGTGAAAAAAGATTTCTCGGTTTTCAGAAACTCCCCGGAAAAATTCGAATTGTTGTAATAAATAATCGGATTGTGATGTATGAGAGAGAGAGAGAGAAGAGAGTTTCTTTTGAAAAGCTGCGGAGAGGAGCAGTGAAAATTTATAGATAAAAATGGGACCTAAATGTTGAGCAACATATCGTTCGATGTTATTTCGCCGCTCCAGATATTGAAACTTCCTCGTGCGACATATTTTGCAAAATGGAAAAAATCTTAAAAACCTTGCAATTTTTCTGCGGTTTTGCCGGTTTTACGTACTCCCTCCCTTCGTAACGGAGCAAAAGCATCCATCTTAGGAAAGAGTGGCCCTAGCATATCATTCTGAATGCTCATCTTTTATGCATTATGTATTCATTCATGCCTTTTGCAGACTGCATAAAGGGACTTTCGGAACGTGAAATAATGCCAGCGAGAAAACCGCGCGGCGCAATCCTGCTTAGGAAACCGTAGATTCTCCCGAGAAATTTATCTCGTGCATCCCGTGGAAAAAAAAAAAATAAATAAATAATAAAAAAAACAAAGAAAAACGGGCAAACCTGTTTCCGAGCCTCATTCGGACTTGTTCCGTCCGAGGGAAAAGGTTAGGAAGGTTGTGGGACCATTTTCATTCGTGGACCCGCAGCATCTCGGGCTGGACCAGTTTTATTATTTTCTAAATAGAGATCCGTTAGGGGTCACGAGACGTGGTCATCTTTTTTCATCTGCAACAGTTCTGAGATGATGACCATTCAAAATTTTAAAAGAAACGTTCATCATTCATCGTACAGGATTGATGCAAAAACATATTGATTGCTAACTGCGTAAAGATGATTCAAAATATATCAAGGATTCATCGTCAATACAATATTTTTTATAATTATATTTACAATACTTAATTTTAAATTTAATAATACACTTATACCTTAAATAATAATACTTAATACAATACTTATATTTTAAATTTATATTTACAATACTTTTACATATTCAAATGTTTTTACACTATTTTAATGATAGCTTAAGATTATCTATAAATTTACGTATATCATTCAGCTTGTTTCATACTTTTTATTTCGTACTTTTTTCTACTTGCAAATTTAGTCTTTGTAATTTTATAGTATTTTTATCTAATTCTTATATTTCTATATCTTATATTATTTTAGCATTATAGTATTCGGCCCTTACTCACCGTCCTATTCGGTGAGGATTAATTATAAACAAATATCATTGTTTGTATAACAAATACATACCTACAACCCAAACTAAATAATTTTTTCTACAAAAATTCTTACTTTAGTACTTTATATTTGAACTGGTCCACTCCAGGCCCTATTATATTATTTGCTTTTATTTGGCCAACAAAAAAGTTTGTCTGAATTAATCAAACTCAGTAGTTGTTCTCAATCAGATCCAACTTCTTTCTCATCTAATAATGTGTAAACTTCTAAAGTTCCGAACGAACAACTTGCAATAGTAAAATGGCAAAAATTGAGGAAATTTTACCTTGTCCCCTGTTAAAGCCGCAACATGTGTAGTGTGATAACTTAATGCGAAAACATTAGGCGGAACACTTTATAAGCACAAAAAGGAGCGAAATTCGAGCTGAAAAAAATTAATCACCATTTTTTGGCGTACGAATTTCCATTTACGGTGTTATTTTCAGGAAATATCCGCCCTTGTCATACCATTCCGACATAAGGGATGCTCTTTTGCAAATGTTTCCTTTTCCAGAACTTCATTTTCTTACCGGGGAAGGCCCCGTAGGTGGCACGATCCGCCACTGAGTTTAATCAGTCTTAGAACCGATCTCGGTGCATACGCTGGTAGGAAAAAAAAAATTCTTTGTCAAAATTCAAGTCAATGGGCAACAATCAAACAAAGCAATTCCAATGAATGATTTTTTTTTTCCTTTTTTTAAATCCAGTAACGAATTTTTGATGGAAACTGGTCCAGATGAAGAAACTCGTTCGTGATGCTGCAGATGAGGTCTTCACGTTTGGCGCGTGGAAAAAATGTCCGGTAACGGAATGGGGAAGCATGGAAGAAAATTTTCAATAACCCGTTGTGTTTTTTCTCTCTTTCCAGTTTTCGGTTTCGAAATTCGGGACTGTCCCAAAGTGCGGGAGCTTAAGCAGCACGGCGAAAGCGGGCACCGAGATATGTGCTGGTGAGTACGGATTATTTTCTCTCTGTTGCGTGCTCGGACGCGGAATGAAATTTATGATGTGAACGAGGCGATAACTTAATTGTGATTGTGGTTAACCCAGGAGACATTTCGGTACCGGCTAGAGGGATAACGCAGAAAATCTTTGCAATCACGTATTCACCCTTCAAAAACCCAATTTTGAGGAAGTTCCCGGTCATCCGGGTAAACCATCAATCTTCTGACGGTAACCCCTGTAATCCTCTCAACGATCTGAATCCGCCGAAGGCAAACGACAGGAGAACGTGAAATCTTCCAAGGTGCGGCCGCGAGATGCGAAAAACGTCGATGCCGATGACCATCAACATCCCCTCCCAACGTGTTCGCATGCGATTTTTAGGGATGGTTGCCGGGCATTAAATCGTCACGCAGCAGCCAGCATCCCGGCTGCAATTAAACTTGTTTTTCATTAGAAAACAACGGCTGGACCAGTTTCATCTCATCGTCTCGTGTCAGGAAAGGTCGCGGGACGTTTTTAACTGTTTCATCGGGCGAAAGGTAGGAAAAAAACCGTTTCTGTCCCTCTGCTCCGATGCGCCATTTTTTTTTCGAAAGCCGGGCAGCAACCCCGCGACGCATGCGAAATATCTTTCCCGCAACACGAAAATTACCAAAAAACCTGGCGTTAGAATCATGATCCGTCACCATTCCCGAATTATGTCTTCGGAGGGAATCGCCGAACGCGGAGAGGACCGTAACCGGCCCCGTACTCCGAATCAGCACGTCAACGGATAACCCAACAGGGTTGATCTCGTGCGTGATACCTAAACGGGAATATGTGTGCGCGATGGGCAGTTATTGATTGCAAAAATTTTGGGGGGGGGGACTAAGGTGGAC
>JAOWBB010000180.1:0-49183 GCA_028565995.1 Ricinus marginatus
AATGTGCATATTTTCATTTACTGTTACCTGCTCTGAAATTATTGAACATGTTAAAAATATTCCTTTCGTACCTTACATTTTCTTTACTTTTACTGTTACACCAATTCCAACCTTAGTTTTCCTGAACCTTTTCAATCCATAACAAGCGAAATGCGAATTTCACTCAAATCGATCACATTCATTATAATATTTATTTTCGATTCACTTGTTTCTATTCATGATATCAATAACAATTTATAAGGAATGCTTACATCGTACCTTACCATATTTGTACCTTTCTAATCCTCCTTCACCGGCACCTTACTTTCCGTGATCCTTTTTAATCCCTTATAAATAAAATGCGAATTTCACTCAAATCGTCACATCCATTTTAATTTTTATTTTTATTTCCCTTCATTCCATTCAAAATATACATAATGACATATAAGGAATGATTCATTGGTACCTCGCCATTTTTGTATCTTTCAAATCTTGGTTCATTGGCACCTCACTTTCTCCACAACCTTTTTAATCCCTTATAAATGAAATGTGAATTGCGTCAGTGGCGTATACCCTAATTAATGTGCATATTTTTATTTAGTGTTACGTGTTCTGAAATTATTGAACATGTTAAAAATATTCCTTTCGTACCTTACACTTTTTGTTTTATTTTCATGTCTCTTCATTCCATAGAAAATATACATAACGACATATAAGGAATGTTAACATCGTACCTTACCATGTTTGTACCTTTCTACTCCTCCTTCACTTGAACCTTACTTTCTCTGAACCTTTTTAATCCTTTATAAATAAAATGTGAATTGCGTCAGTGGCGTATATCATAAGTAATATGTTCATTTTTATTTACTGTTATGTATTATAGCATAATTGGACATGTTAAAAATATTCCTTTCGTACCTTACATTTTTTTTATTTTTACACTTACACCTATTGTAATTTTAGTTTCCCTGAACCTTTTTAATCCATTGCAAGTTAAATTTTAATTTCTTCAGTGCTGCATTCTGTAGACTAAATTTTTTAATTACGACTTTGGTTTTTATTTTTTTTATGTGTTTTTTGTAAATTTCTGTTGCAGTTTATCTATTTTGCATGTTTGTATTTATTTTTTTTTGCTTGTTATATTGACTGCGTCTTGTTAATCCTTTTTAAACGTTATTTAAATTTTTTTATTCTATATCCTGACTAAGATTCACATTTTATTTATAATGTATTACAAGGATCCAGAGAAAGTAAGGTGCTTATGAATAATGATTACAAAAGTACATTAAGGGTATGGTAGGAATGAAAGTTTCCCTTACATGTTATAGAATGTGAAAATGCATAATAGTATACGAAAAATAAATATTTTAACTAGAGTATGCGACACTGACGCAATTCGCGTTTTATTTATAAGGAATTAAAAAGGTTGAGCGAAATTATAGTGCTGGTGAATGAGAATTATATAGTTACTAAACGGGTAAGATACGAATAAAATTTCCTGCTCATATTATGGGAAATTTCAGTAGAAAAATGTAAAGTTAAAATAAACATAATAATCGGGGTGACCGATATTGACCAACATTCGTATAACGTTTGCAGGGCTTAATGAGGTTTTAAATGTACGATACCATTGAATGTGTTTTAAATAGATGTAATAAGGATTGGTACTAATGAGTATTTCCATTACATTTTATAAGAACCCAAAATCTAAAGCAGTGAATAATAATAAACATTTTAAACATGGTGAACGGCATTGACCAAAAGTTGAAGTCCATCACAATTCCCTAGAAATATTATGTGAATATTGGTGAATGTCGTTCGCCCTTGTTACAATGTTTGATTGTAACTTAATCTCATGGATTTAATGTATTATAATCTCTTTATTTATAACATGTAAGATAAATTTTTGTCGGTGCCTTTTCTTTTTCCGATCTTTTTCAGTTCGCCTTCATTTGCACCGTAGATTTTTTGGACTTTTTTATTCCTTTATTATAAGGGAATGTGAATTTTGCTCAGTGCTTTTAATCCTGGTTACAATGTTTGCCTGAGCTTATTTATTTTTTTCGATTTTAGTTTTGTTTAACATGCAATGGAAATCTTCATTGGTATTTTATCATTTTTACGTTTTTAAATCCATTTTCTTTGGTGGCTTACTCTTTCTTCATATTTTTAATTTCTTTCAAATTTTGAATCTGAGAACCTGATGCTTAATCCCATGTCAAGGGACATGTTTACAAACACGGATCCGCTATAATTCACCAGTGAATATCATTAATTTTTTTTAATCTATAAAGTAGTTGCTGATTCCTTAACGTTTTACTTTTATGTAATGAAACTGAATTGTCATCATTGTTGGTTTATTTATCGCTGTTAAATTATTTTACCGTAAGCTTGTATACTGAAATGTAAGACTTTTCTTTTTGGAATGAATAAATTTTCGTTAGCCTATAATTTTTTTAAATTCCCATCAAAATATATTCCAATGTTAAAAAGTCAATTCATTTTATGCAGTCGGAATTGCAAATCAATGTATTTGCATTTATCAAAATATAATATAGCATATATTATATTTATGTCTAAAGTAAATTTTTTTAAATGAAACACATAATAAAATGTTTAATATATATATACATATGTTAATAATAATTACATAACTTATATGTTACATATACATACATATACATACATATGTTAATAATATGTACATAATAATTACATAATTAATTAACAATAATATTAATTTTAAAACGAATTTTCGATGTAAATTTAAATGTTTCTTTTTTTCTCTTGTTTAAAAAAGAGCCCTTTGAAGGATTTTATTAATAAATAGACACCCGCGATCGTTTAAAATCATTATTTCATATTAAGTACAAAATTGTTCATTTTATGAAAAACATGAAATAAATCTTATTATCAATGAAATAAAGATAAGTTAAAAAACCTCAATCAGTCAGAAAATAATATTCTTTTAATACTCTTGATATTTAATTTTTGTCCGTCTTAACAACATAGTTATATACATTTAAATATTTATAAACAATTTCACTCGATGCCACTGATGCATCACACAGGCTTTTATATACGTAAATGTAACATGGTTCGTTTTGAATAAAATGTTCAATTCAGTGACAAGAAGGGTGCAGAAACTTTGGTTTAGTTTTCGCGCATCGAAAGATACCAAAAAGAGGCGGAAGCTTCCGAGCCAGCTTCAATTTGCGGCACGTTCGACTAATAATCGACCGTCGAACGTCCGAATTCTTACCGATGGCAAATATTTTCGCGACGTCCAAATTTTCCGGCGAACGTCCCGTTGCCGCACGTGCGACGTCGGTGGCGCATGCCACTGCCTCATCCAAAACAAACAATTCACCTTAATTATTCAGCGCCTCATCGTTCTCGCATCCATTCGCGCTGCGACGCCTGACTAAAATTAATGCGCGCGAAAATTCATGCGGAATCTTCAAGGCTCGCGCGTGCCACATCCATCCGCCGAAAAGGAGCACGGGAAGCGAACGGGTGAACTCCGCTGGACGGCCCACTCACGTTCCTGGGGTTCCGCTCCTTTTCTTCCCTTTTTTGTGCCGGCGGCAGGGGAGGGAATTTTCCTCGTCATCCGCGCGAGAATTCCCCCCGCCTGAGGTCGAGCGTTCGAACGGGAAAGGCGATCGAAGGACGCAAGCGAAACGGACGGTTTGACGTCCGAAGACGTTTTGGACCGAGCTCAGCCGGCTTCGAGCGCTCCACCAGTTTTGCGACGCTCGCTTGAGTTGCTTCGAAGCGTCCCGAGTCTGAATCTTCCCCGGCGGACAGTTCGAAATCCCCCGGTGACCGACGACGTTCGTGCAGCCGGCGTTAAAAGCGAGTCCCGGGAATGCATCCGCGGGCGCAAGCCGTCGCAGCTTTCGGAGGGCGGTGCCGCCTTCGTACGAACGAGCTTGGATGGACCCGAAATCCGCCCTCGCTGAATGCCACGACACTTTCGTCGAGTAAAAAGCAGAGAATCACGCAAAGCGAATATAAAATTCGGAAAGTTCCACCGGTTACGGCCCGATGGGTGAAAATTAATATTTGTCATGCGAAAACCAGTTGCGCAAAATGGAACGTTCTCCGGTGGTACTTTCGGACGAGTTTCCGCTGGTTGTAATGAGGAAGTTTTGCCGCAATGCCTCACTTTAAAGGCCGAAACAATTTGATTTTCGAAGCGCGCAGAGCGAGCGCTTAAGACCGCGAACTTACGTCGCATTTTGAATCGCTTCGACAGATGCGATTCGCGTTCGGCACCTCCCCTTAAGCAATGTCTCGCACTTCGCACTTTGGCGACGGGCCTGAGAAGGAGCGGGGAAAAAAAATCCCGCTCTGGTTACGTCTTAAAAAAAACGGCATTTCCGCTTTACTGAGGACCCAAGTTCCACGCCTGCCAACCGCACGAGCGCACCGCCAGGTTCGGCGTGCGGTTCAGTGATCGGCAGCCGGGAAGCGTTCGCGACGAGGCGCGGCAGCATTTTTCTGCAGAGGAGGGGTTTCTGGCAGCGGGGTAAGGCACCTCGGCAGCACGTCGGGGCGAACGTCCGTCCTTTGCGAAATCCTTCGATTTCGCTTTTTCCCGCCGAAAGTGCTCGCATTTTGGTGCCCCCCCCTCTGCGGGGGTTCGAAACGTGTCGCGATCACGCAGAAACGCGTGCGTGCATCACGTCGCACTGATGACGGGATCTGTGAGGGCATTTTTCTTCTTTTTTTTTCCCATTTACACGCTTTAGGTTTTTAGGCCAGAAATTATAAAACGGGATTCGGTGTTCGGCGCCTGTGTGAGAATCGTAAAGAAACCGATAGAAGCGGAGGGCAAACCAAGCGAAACATGGATTGCTTCACCTGAAGGTCAGGTATGTCAGGTCTACCGGTTTCGTTGTGGGGACTAAAAAATTTTTGCAGTTTAGTTTCAAATCACTTATCCTCCGGTTCACATCCATAACTTTTAGCGTTATGTCGACTTTAAGGATGTAGTTCATGATCTTTCTTTTTCTTTTATTATTATTATTATTATTTTTTTTTTTTTTAAAACTCACGAAATTTGAGTGCATCGTTCACCGCATTTTCGTTTAAGATCCGCAAGGTTTTTCGTATACGTCGGGCGTTCGGTGCCAAGTGTTTTGAAATCGGATTTGCTGAATTCGTCCGGAAACCTAACCTCGTTTCGCTTCAACCTCCTTGTTCCTTCCTTGCGCCGACCTCCCTTCCGCAAAATCCGCTTGACCCGATGGAAATGAATGCGCTGTTGCCCGGTGCCCGGTCGCGTGCTTCCCTTGCTTAAATCCGCCGTCCTCCGATGCAACTGTTTTCGCGTGTGGTTTTCGCTGGGACCGAGACGATGACCTCATCCATTTTAAGGAACGTTAAAAGCGACACCTTTAGGTTCGGAGAGTCGAGAAGTCAACCTTTTATTGTATGGCTGCAATTAATGAACTTCGCGATGCTTTCCGTCGTGTGTTGGATTTGCTTAAAGATTTACAATCGCTTTCTGGCTTTGTTCGAATGGATATTTCCATTTAAATCCAATAAGTTTTACAATCCTCTTATACTGGTGAGTACATCCATCAAATTAAAACGTTGACGCATCAATTGTGTTTATAATCCGAGCAAATCGCTTCGTGCCCGTTATATTGTTATACCTTTATAAGATTTATAATTGATTCGTAGACAAGAACTCCCGGTTTATATGGGAATGATTACGTATGTTTTACATTTATTTGAACAAAATTAATATTTCAAGGTTTGATCGTCCGTGGAAAGTAATCAAAATCGTGATGTTTATCCTTTTATGCGAGCCTTTGAGGTTATATTAACATTTGCTGCATTTTTTTTTTTTTTTTTTTTTTTTTTTTTTTTTTACAAAAAAATAATAATTTTACAAATGAGCGACATTTTGAGTGATGCCTAAGCATTTGCGAGCGCTCAATGCTACGTTCGTTTAGTGAATTTCTCATTTCGCATTCGAAAACATTGAAATTGTTCCTAATTATTCCGAAATCATTCGGTGCTTTTTGAACATTCCTCACCGATTTTCTTGAATTCTCATGTTTATCTGAATTTTTAAACCGACCACTTTACCTTTTTCGCCAAATGCCACGGGCCAAACGAAGGAAAGCAAGAACCTTGCTGCACAAAGTGCAAGAAACCTTTGGCATCTGGCTCGAAAATAATTTTAATGTATATGAAACCGAAATATACGCAGAAGAGTTTCCTCGCTGGTCGCAGTTTAGTCATGAACAAGAACTGGTTTTTGACGTTAAATTTTCTTTTTTGCAAATTTCAATGACGGAAATACGCTCCTGTTAATTGCGGTGGACGTCATTCCACTTGACCACAATCTTCATATGTATTAATATGCGAATTTTTTTTTTTTTTTTCAAATGTTATTTAATGCATCGATAAGTAAGAGGCTCGCTACCTTTTCGTTAATGATTTCTGGTGTTAGGTTTGTTTGGGTTTGCTGGGATGAAAATATTTTATTTCGACAGATTTAATTCGGTGTCGAATCTAAAAAGCAGTTTCTGCTCCGAAATCAGTAATGTGAAAATCAAAATTCTTTTGGGAAATAATTCTGTTATTATTTTCTCTTTTTTTCTCGCTTTTATCCAATCCATGCGATTTTTCCCCGAGAAACATCACTCGCATTAGAATTTCTGATGATATAAAAAAATTTTTTTTTTTTAAAGCTGAATTGTCGAAAAAAATTATTGCAATACCACAGAATAATTACAATTTTTTATTCGTGGCTGACCAGCGAACAACACAAGGATAATAATGTGCGATTCACTCGATGGATTTTAATATAATTGCATAGTTGTTCACCAGTTTATATTTAGTCCATTAGTTCTAATAGTAAATCTTATATTTCGTTGCCACATAATACATATTATTAGAATCATAGGAACTTTGTCATCCAGTTATCAATTCACGTGAACGTCGTGTCGAATTCCTTCGCATTTCTTACTGTGACATGTTCATGCTTCACATAGTTTGAAATTATGAAACCGAAAACCTTATTTATAAGTTCAAAATCCCAGGTAATCGATAATGAAAATTTTTTGAATCAAAAAATTAAAAATTTCTCTTTGTATGTTTACCATTAAGTGATCGTTTGCTGTAAAGTGTAATTTGCAGCAGAATCTAAGTTATAAGGTAAAAACTCTTTTTCTGTCCAGCGATTTTTTTTTTAGCCTTTCATCCTGGGTTGCATCTAAGAGAACATTATATTTCGGGCAGTGACAATGAGAAAAAAGCAAAGATATAATTAAAATTTGTATCCCTTTCGTTCGTAAAATCTTTTACATTCCCAGGTTACCCAACCGCACTGCCCCGGTTCTGCGAACCATAAATCCTTCGATGCGGTAAAATCACTGGAGAATGGAGTTGTTGATGACCCTGTAGATAACTTTAAGGAGCACGGCCACTTAGAGAAAAGGAGGAAGACAAACGTCACGCGAACTAATTCAGACCCAAAGGCACTTAATATTATGCAACTGAATTTGTTTGTGCATTCGGTGGTACGAGAGTACGAATAAATTTGAAGGAAACACTTGAAAAATATCTGCCCTAAAACTTTTGAATGCCTACCAGAATGATTATACAATTCACGAGTTGGATGTATTTAGGTATTCGGATAATATTCAAATCTTCAACGGGCACTGATCTCACAGATAAATACGTTCCCGAAAATATATATACACATATCGTATATCCAGTTTGAAAAAGTAAAATTTCACCAGTTATGGGACATGAATGATGAACGGTACACAATATTATTAGTTTCCATTATGCAATTACCTGTTATTGCCGCAAAAAATGTGGCAAAAATATTTCTCTTTTCAACCTAATTGACGAGAAATTTACTTTTTCTACTACAACCAATTAAATCAAATTAAACTGTCAAACGAACTATGAACATTTTTTAGGTTTTTAATCTTGTAATAATAATTTTTAGGTGATAATGTTATGCATTTGTTCCTTCTGAACAATACTGAGAAAACGATGAACGTTAATTTCAACGCTTCAACTAGACCAAATAGTTTCAGATTATAATATTATATAATGCATTTTCAGATTCCCATAAACTCGTAATGAAATTAGTCATAAAAACAAAGATTTTAACAACATAATTTGTGCCGTGTCTCGTATATACAAATCTATTGTGAACATCAATGCATTTGTTAAAGGAATATAGTTTTTTTACCTAGTAAAATATTCATTCCTTCCACTTTAATAAAAAAATTTTAATATTTAATTTATGCACGTAATAACTGTGTAAGTTAAGTAATATATTACACGATTTTATATGCACTCGGCGGCACATGGTAGATTAAAAATCAAACAGAGGCTATGTCAAAGAGTCTGCTCTTTCTTGTTTGTTCTACCTTTATGCCAAACCCTTTTTTGATTATTAATTTCTGTTTGGTGATTCATTCATAAGATAATTTGGTTTTATAAAAATCTGAAAGCAAAAAATTGCACTGAATATGATTATATTTGCCAATTAATTATATTGTGCTTCTAACGAGTAGATACGTTATTAATCTACTTGTTTGTTCTATTTGTTATATTATTGTAAAAAAAAAAAAATCTGTGGTCACTATTTTAAATGAGAATGCTAACAAATATTTTTCCTTCCATTTGCAAATAATTTAATTTTAATAACTTTCCTTGAAATATTTATCCTATGCGGATAGGGAAAAAAAACAAAATCTTCTTATTTGCTTTGAGTATCTTTGGTAAAATTATGGCACGAATGATAGGATATTTTTTTTTTATATTTCTTTAATAGTATACGTGTATATGTGTGTAACAAACAAACATATATTAATATGTACAGAATTTCACTCGATTATTTAAACTTTCTAACTTTTGCATATAAATGTGAGGCATAAATAGATGTCACTTTGTTGGTGTTAGAATGATGATATGCAGAAAAAATGAAATCGGGAATAATTATAATATATGCGTAATATGAGTGCTTAAGTTGGAAAGTATAATCCCCTTCCCCGAGGGGGCGAATATAAACTCTTATGGGTTCTGAAGGTATGATTATATATTTATAAAAGAAAACCTAATCGCACATAAATCCGTGCTTTGTGTCTCGACCGGACATCGTTGTGTCCAAACGATGGATATTGAATTTTACAGACGGGAGCGACATAATTTTATATTAATTTTTTTCCTGATTTTTAACAAAAAAAAAAATCTCAATTTGAATTCGATGTAGTATAACTTCATAATTATGAGTATAAAATAATAAAATGAATTAGAGTGAAATGACTTAGAACTAGTCTCAACAAAGTGGTCCCTGATGTGGGTTAACTTTAAGCATATTACCACCGGCTTCTGTTTCCTCATTTTCAACATGTACCTAAGAAGGAGAAGTTTCTTTGCCGCCCTAAACGTAATAAAAGCAATAGCACGAAACTAAGTGGTTATAATCGATAAACTGAAAATGCTTTAAACCTTTTAAAAATTATGTAACATCTGAATTTATTTTAGCACTATTTTTATATTACATTTTTGATGATTTTTAATCATCATTTTAAGCCTTTGAGATAACTTGATAACATTCTCAGAAGGTGGAATGGAATAACACGCAAAACTTAATTAATAAAAAAAAAAAAAAATTGTACGATTTGTTTTTAAAAGAGAGAACATTAAATTGAATTCTAATGCCTATAATTAAGTGGGATTAAAAAAGATGTGATCTCTTGAAATTGCAGTAAAGAAAGTATTTATACATCATCCATTACAGATCAGTGTTGAACATTTAGATTTATGCATTCGGCTATAACTAATCAATTACGTTACGTACCATTCAACTACTATCAGTGCTACATACTATTCAATACACAGTATCTAAATGTGTATATGCATCTACCTAAATGGTATCTAAGTAAACATATTACAAATATATAACATCCTCATACTATTCAACTAATCAATTACGTATCCTTCAGTTGCATGTGCGATAAAATATTTTATAGTTACTTTTTTGTAACTTTCCGTTGTTATTAAAAAATATGAAAATATTAAAATTTGCATGGTGCATGAATATCGATCCTGATATTATAAGAAATCCACGAGATTAAATGTGAAAGCATCAAAAAAAAAAAAAAATTTTGAAAGTATGAGAATTATTATTGTTTGTCATGATTACAACAAATGTACTAACTGAATAACTAGGTTCCTTGTACAAAGAGTTCCTTATTGCCAATTTTAACAGAGTGAAGAGAATTTAATTATTGTACATATTAAGGAGTGCATTGTATATCTCATTGGCCTGAGCAAAAAGTGAAAAATTCGATTGATGAATATTTGAATGTATTTTGGGCTTAAAAGGTGAACTTCACTATAATGGACTTGAGTTTCTCAAAAAGAAGCTTTAGCAACGGTTCAAGCAATTGCACACGTAAGTTTTATTTTACTCGGTTTTTTCCTTGTTAGAACTTGTATTTCACCTTTCTGCAAATGACTCAGTTATCCTACAGCAACACGGGATATTTAGAGTCGTCTTACAAATGTAAGAGGTTTTACATATACCGTATCATATATGCAAAAGCTTTTTGTTTTGTACTTCGTGGTTTCCATTATTTGCGTTTTCATGCGTTATACTTTTACGTACATTTTTGAAAAAATTATTATTTATTTTTGTGTATGAATTTTAAATCTTAAAATAATCAAAAATTTAATGATATAATTTTTTTGGTAATATGTGCCGCATAAAGATATCCTCACTCTTATATGACTTCACGCCTCGTAATATTAAACACATTAATTTTGAAATTCTCATAACGCCGCTTCGATCCAATCATATTATAATCATTCTGCATATTTCGCTTCGTTCAACCGATATAAAACAAAATATCGCTTGCAATTCATTTGTACAAAAACATAGTATTAATGTATAAAATTTGGTCTATATTTACTATCTTACAAACACAATTTCACGCTTAATCTTTTTAATTATTGTAAGCAAATATTTATTCTAAAAATATAAATGCGTCAAAAACAAAATGTTTTAAGTTATGATACGAGACGTGGGTTATTTATTCTGCTCACATAAATGCTGCATTTGTTTGCAACTTTATAAAAACAGGTAGAACTAAAAAAATTTTCAGTGCAAATCGCCCGCCGATCGCTCATTCAGACACGTGAATCCTTCTGGTTCGCCAATGTCAGGTCAGAAAGCGAAAGTAATGTAATTACCAAGGTATAAGCTGCTAATTTCTTCGCCACACGAAAATTTCAAGTCGAAACTGCGCACGGTGCCTAAGCGAAACCCGACCCAGCGTTATTAAAGGCGGCAAAAAAAATTAATCCGACTGTAAGCGGTGCCCGACAGTCCTTGCAATCTTCGACAGCCGCCTTTTCGATCACGTCTCATTTTTAAAAAATGAATTTTCCCGCTGTTGCGCCCACCGCAGTCGCGGCGCCGATTCCCGGACGGGTCGCCCTGCACGGCTTGGCAGGCAGCAAAAGAAAAACCTTGCGCGAGTCGCGAGCGAATAACTTGTCACCAAACCCCATCAGCAGCATAAGGATAATGCCCCGCGACAAATGATTCCTTCCTCCTTTTGCGCTTTTCAGAGACCTTAGCGGGGAGAATTTTCGCGTTAGTCGCAAGGTGCGCAAATTTTATAGCGGGCATCATTTTGCATTGTCCATATATTAAAAGGCGAATGAATAATGCAAATATTATCCCGGTGAGGCTGCTTTTTATAATAACAGAGCGTGTAACTGGGACAGAACGTTGTCTAATTAAGGTCGTTTTACATTTTTCTGAAGGCAAGGTAAAAAATTTTAGACAAAATTCAAACTTCCAAAGCAGATCTGAGGACTTGTATTTATCTGCTGCTTTTTCAACATCTTTCAATTAAAAAGAAAACTTCTTTCATGAAATGATCATTAAATCATTCAGAATTTCATGAATGATTAATCCGAAATCCACTATTATTTTGCCTTGTGAAACTTCTCGCCAACAATTCCTTCTGTTTCTACTGTTATTATTATTATATACATATTAATTGTGCTGTTTCAATCACCGATAGGATTTTTTTGATACCATGCTTAATTGATATATATGATGTTTCCAATGCATACAAAAATTCGCCTACTATAGAAAAGTTATTCGTTACATAAGGTATTATATACTTTTAAAAAAAGCAGACCTTTAATTATTTAATTTCATACACGAGCACGATTTTAAGAAAATGTTCCCAACTACTTATTTTTGCTTATTAAGCACAATATTGAAAAGCAGTTTTTTTTTTTTTTTTTGATACAGTTTAAAGGCAATTGTGATTTGGCCAAACATTTATTTTGCGAGCATTTCATTTGATTGTTAAATTAAATGAAAATTTGAATTTTCCAAAGTCACACCATTTGCTTTTTATTCTTTCTTTTTTTCGTGTTTGCGGGCTTGGACGGTAACAATCAAAGAATGGTCTCGGAAAATGAAACTCGAACTGTATACCTGACGTATTTTTTTATATCGCCATTCATTAGATTTTCTGTTATTTATTACCTATTTGACCTTTCATTTATCAACAAACCTTAATAAATTAAGGACTGATTACTTATTAGCCGTGCTATTTGTTTTTAATATTCAAACGCATCTTGAAAGAAATCCGTGGTCACGAGCTTCGACAATCGGGGTCCAGGCGCACCCGAAAAATGCTGTTTAATATGAGTTTAGCGCTAATCTAACCGATGTCTTTCAATACGTGCATGCAACAGCTTTATATTGTCAAATATATTTCATCGGGAATTTCAATTTCATATAATGAAAGATTTAAGGATTTTAAGAAAAAACATTCGAATGAAATAAAGTGTCGTAAAAAAAATTTTACTTGAATGGGCCACGGATTTGTTGCGATTAATAAGCCGATGATACATTTAATTGTAATTTGCGCTGAGTATGCTAAATATTTTATTTTTATTTTTTGCTTCATATTTTGGTCTTTTTACGTATCAAATATGTACATTATTGCGTCAAATTAGTAATTCGTAAGCTTAGATTGCTTAGCAAAGTGTGTTTCGCAGAGTTACAGTGCGTTTCTCCAAACTGTATCTGTGTCGCCTATGTATTGTATCCAATATCGTGCTGTATCTTAAAAATTAACCTTATCATTTAGTTCTTCATTCATTTTGAATGGTTGCGAGATTCCAATGATGGCATTAAGTTGGGATTAAAAAGAAAAAAGTTTAAGACCTGGAAATAGTTGAAATTGCCCACAAAACTTTAAGAGCCGCGCTTGAAAGCTCAACTCTAATCGAACATCAACATAATTTTGATTGTCAAATCATACGTTTTTCGTTGCATTTAAAAGGAGTTTGTCGCTGTTGCTTTAATGCCATATTCCCGACAATTTTTAAGATTTGATTCCTTGTACGATTGTTCACATTTAAATAACCTAACTCTGAGAACCAGGAGAGGGGGGGGGAAAGGGCAGCTTTAGGTTATGGATCGAACAAGGTTCGCGGGCCAAACCGTGGAAGCTGACAGAATGAGAAATGAAGCTGCATCAGAAGCCTCATTCAACGAGGTAATTTTCTGAGACAAAAATTAATTGAAATCCAGCGCAAGTGCCCATTCTTAAGCCGTATCAAGATAAGCAATAGAGATTAAAAGCCGCTGTAAGAGGATTATACGAATTTTGTGCGATAGACTTTTTGAATGTGATGTAACGACGTAATACTTAGGAAAAATATTCTCACGACAAAACTTATTGAGAAACCTGTTCTGCTTTCGACCGGACCAGTTTCCGGATAAGAAACGAGATAATGAGGGCAATTCTTTTTTCCTGGTCATGGAGCAGTTGGTAATTGCTAAAAGAACCTAACCTAACCAGAACAACAATAATGGAAAGTTAATTCAAGCTTGTAAACCGCTCATACGTTCATTTTTTGATGTCGTTCCAAAAAGCGCTTTTCCGGTGCTGTAGGTTATGAAATCGCGTTTTTTCCGTATCACGGCAATAATTCCAACGGTAATAACAGCAATTATATCGCATAATATTTATATTTTACTACACGGTCCGAGATGCTCTGCACGTAACAAGATGATATATTAATCGCCTTTTTTTTTTTGGAATTATTATTTGGAAAAATTTAATGCATAGACTTTAAAACTTTTTTTATTTCATCCTTGGTTTTGAAAACTGATATATTTTTATGTCAATCTCTAGTGCATTATATTAATTAATCGGTTTAAATACTCGATTTCTGTGATCGCTTTACAATTTTGTCTGTAATTATTGGACAGCGAATCTTTTAAAAATTTAGAACTGTATAGTTCAATCGATACATTATTAGTTTCAGTTATTTATATCTTTTCCATGAGAGCCATGATAATTTTGCCGTTGATTGTTAAATGACTTTCTGCATTCTTTCGTTTCGCACTAAAAAATGAATACTGAATCTGAAGTTATTCTTTTTGCTCATTTGCCTCCTTTCGGGGCAGATATACAAAATTTAGGTATATATCTCACTTGCCTTATAAAGGAAATATGAACATTTCATAAGTGAAACTTATACACTTCTAATATTATAAATGATTCTATCAAAGAAGGCCATTATTAATGTTTCTGTGAACTCTGTAATGACTGATAGAAATGTATTTGATTATGAATAAAGACAATTGTCGCGTGCTTCTCATTATAAAGAGCTTTGTCATCCTTGCTTTATCATTCTTTTGAGTTAATTTTTAATCCAAACAGTTGTCAGTGCTAGTACTTTAATTCTGAGATACGTTATGAATCGCTAATAAATGCTGGACATATTCCTCGTTTTCGAAAATAATAAAAATAAATGAAATACAACATTTCCTTTTGAAAACAATCACTCCGCATTATATGCCTTGCCGACGACATCAAGACTTGTTAATTTAAGCGACGATAGTTTATTTTTTCCCCAATTTTGCTAATTTCTCCGTTTAATAGAAATCGAAATTACAGGACGCAAGTTTTATCGTCTTTTATTTTCCTTTTGTCACTGATTTAAATAACTTCCAGGTTATAGGCAACAAAAATGACCTAAATGACGAGATTGTGCGGCAGCTCTCGAAGCTTTTCCACTCGAAAATCATATCATTGAAGGAAGCGAGCGAAAACGATGCTTCTCCGGCGGAAGTACAAGAAGCGAGGAAAGAGAGCCGAATCATATACGTTCAGAAAGGGTCCAGCAATCAAGAGGCCGTAACGAAGCTTTCCACCCACATCCGAAAAACCTTTGGCGACATTGACTTGCTTTTCATATGCCAAAATGAAGAATCTTCGATAGACCCAGAGGCAACTCATGCATTCCTAAATAACCTGAATAAGCAGTTGCTGACACAATTTTGGGTAAGTAAAGGAAATGTTTGATCGATGAAAAGGCTGCAGTCCTTGGTATGTGACAACGGAGAGCTGCTTGCCGTCGATTAGATTAATCGGATCGCCTTTTTCATGCCATTTGCGACATCGTCGGACTGCAAGAGCTACGCGATGCAAAGATGATTGTCGTTTTATTCCTTCAATAAGTTCAAAAATGAATTAAAGGAATGTGAAATCCGAGGAGAAAAAACGACTTGCTTAACATATCAAAAACTGACAGCTGCATATCAATCCAATAATGCCTTATGTGGGAACATTCTAAAAGATTTATATAAAATTCAGCAACCCGAAAGCAGTATCAAGACATCTAATGTCACATTCTAAATGCTTCGTATTTAGTTTTCCTGTAGGAGCTCAAACGCACACTTAACGAATCAGCACTAATTCCAATTCCATATTATTATGATTGAAATCCCCTTTCATAACAGATCGAATATTTCGTGAAACGAAGTTATCAAAAAAAAAAAAAACTATTGTGAACATCTCTCAGTAATATAAAATTCTCATTCACACTGCTTATGCTAAAACATCATCACTAGAACTGTAGCGGGAATTGAATTAGTCCATCAGAAAACCTTCATAGTATAATTAAAGTTCATATTCTACATTAAGTTCAGGTTTCTCTTGCAGACTGTTATGGCTTTTTTGCCGGGGATGCTTCATAAGAACAATGGCCACATTATTTCCATTGCTACCGGTAAAACTTCCAGTTTGACGAATACAGGTAAAAATTTGATCAATTCAAAGGAAATGCATCGTATAAATTATTTCACATACATTGATCGAAAACATTACATGGACTAATAATCTGATTTATCTAAAAGAATGTCTGATGTAATAAATGTATGCTCTTTTTAATATACATGTTATATTATTTGAAATATAAATTGAGCTGTGAAACAGCTGCTGTGAGTATGAGGAACTAATAAACTAATAGTCAAGATTTTGATAGTACCACCGAAGAGACATGAATAATGTGTGTTCTCTTGAAAGTGTGACAATATACTTGCTTATCTTTAAAAATTATTCTGTAGCACGTATAAATTTTCAAAGAAAAATTTTTGTGTTCCTTAAATAACTTTATACATTAAGTCCATATTTTTGTATTAAATTTTGAACTTAATTAAGAGTATCGGTCAATGATCAAGACCAGCACATGCCAAATATCAGTCCATATCGGAACGGCTGAGATCTGAATTTGCCTTAGAAACGTTTTTTACTTGATGTCCTACCTATTGAACTAAGTTATTCTTTTTGCCTTTTTACGCGTAATATTAATATATACCATTAAGTATTCATATAAATTAAATAAAAGATCGATTTATGGTGAGATTTTTACGTGAAAGTGTTTACTGATTTTTCCTGCAGTAAATACACACTGCATATTACAAGACAATATTTAGTAATTTAGTCTTACATTATTTTTAAAACGCGATGCGACATTTACTCTTATACGATGGTATACCTCTCTCTTACTGTATAAGATACTTCTTCTTAATCTGATGAAGAGTCAAGTCATAATTTTATCATTTTTCATACGTTAAACGTTATGTAACAGTTGTATGTATCTCACAAGGAGCAGAAATAAATTTATTCGATCTTAAGTGCATCATGAAGAATATTATTTTCATTTCGAATTTCAGGGATCATTCGCAGCGTTTCTGAAGAACTTATTTTAAGCGACACCAATGTTAAACTAAAATTGGTGGAAAGAAGCTCCTTTGTTGAGAATCATCTTCCAGAATTGCCCAGCGATTTGTTAGCTAAGCTAATAATAAGATCAATTTGGAGTTCAGACACCTTTATTAGAGTTCCGACGATCTCTCAGTACTTTTTAATGCTGCCACTGTAAGTTTCTTCGGAACTTGAACCTTGATATAAATTACTACTTAAAAATACAAGTTTCTTCCAACGGTTTATTATTTACATTCCACTTTATAAGGTGATAAGCACCTTTAATTAAATCATCTTTAATTTGACATTAACTTCTACTTTATCCTGTACTGACTAATCTATCTGAATTAAATACATATCTTTAACTGAAATTCTATCAGTTTTCAAAGATAAGGTAAGAGTTGATGTAAAATATTATACTAGGTAATTTATTTGCTCAGTCAGGTATTTCAGGGTTAGATAAAAACGAAAAAAGATCAGTCGTCCACTCATTTAAGAACAGTTTATTGCATAAGCTTTATATAGCTATTTTGCAATTACATTAAAATTTATGTACCGATATCACTTATGGAGCAGAAAGGTTTACCTAATATGTAATATGAAACTGTCTCAGGAAAATTTAAGGATTTGGTGGTATATTCGACAATGCATTTTTTTTTTCAGGTTGATGACGAGAATTATATTGCAAATAACCATTCAAATCACGAGCGCTGTAAAAAATCATTCAAAATGAACTGACACGGTTTAAATGGCAGGTTAAAGATGTCTGGTCGCGCTTTATCCATGTCCAAGTCAAAAAAATAGAATTCAATTGTGATTTGATTTGTAGATAAACGATTGCTATTTTAATCTTTTGTGCTTAATGGATTACAAATAAGCTTTCCATTATGTGTTAAAGTTAAAATAAGAAATTGTGTCAATATGAATTGTAATAGTGTCATTATCATAAAAGCTTTTAAGAATTAAATTAAAATTCAAATTATTTTTTGTTTTTTATGATGCTCAAAAAATCTAAAAATTCCAGTCTTTTAATGACATTATGCCTTATATGTCACGATTAACTTAAATATTAAGCGTGGAGATTTGTAGCAGAATAAAAATAGTCTTCAGTTACGTTAAAATGAAAATTTAATTTGCCAGATTTTAAACGTGAACGAATTATTTCAAGAAAATAGATTTTAAAATGCATGTATTAAATATTGAAACAATCATAATTAACATAGAGATAGATCATGTAACGACAATCTTTAGCATTTTGTAAATTATATTTAGACCTATGTTTGAGGCAACCTGTTATATTTCACAACTTTTATTTATGAATTAAAAGTTTATATTAATTTTCCTAAAATACTTTTATTTTGAATCAGAAATTTTGCAGTATAACCCATCATATATTTTAAATTTACTGTTATAACCGAGCTTTATCGACCGAAAAGAAAATATCATTCAGACAAATTAAGTACAAAACAATTAACATAACTGAAAATAAAACAAATTCTTATATTTTTTTTGTGTGGATTACTCATTATATGATAAAGAAAAATATGTTTAAAATATTTTCTAAGAATAGTAGGTTAGTCATATTTATAATGAAGACTAAAACTCTATAAAAATTAAGAATATAATTTCTTTCCTGGAGTATTTATGAATATTGTGAATTTGGCACAAAATTGGCCCAACATAGATGAAAATAAGAAGTGGAAGCAGAAAAATCAGTATTTTTCATACTAATTCAAACATTTGCGCCATTTCTAGTTATTGTTCTTAAAGTAAATAAAGCTAAGTACATTAATTAAAATAATGGTTAAACCTGGCAACGTTGGTTACAGTCGTGCGTGTAGGGATTCATCAACCCGAAGTTATACATCATACAAATGGTTTCTAATGTGGAAGGAATTATTTTTCTTACATTTTCTTCATTTTTTTCAATGAAAATCGCCGGCTAGTCCTCTTCATTTATATTTAATCAGTTAGTACTATTGTAATGTGTTTAGTTAACTTTTTTTTAGCGTAATAATCTTTTATAACTTTGAGTTATATGAGATGTCACGGGTGTGACATTCTATCAAGGTTTTTGAATAAATTTTCATACATAAAAGTTTTAGAGAACTATGAATGTCTACTAATTAATTCTGATTAGCGGTTGAATATTAAAGCGATAATCATTAATTTCTTTCAACTCATATAAGATAATTTTACAGTGGGTATTTTTAAGTGAGTTGAGATAGCAAGTTGAGCAACAAAAATTTGCTTTAAAAGCATTTTTTCTTAAAAATTTTTAAATAAATATTCAGTATAGTTTACTCTAATTAAAAAAGTTATTACAATATTCTATTTAATGTGTTTAATTTATAAATAGCAAAAAAACTAATATACAATGGATTCAATTTAAAGCAAGAAAACCGGTTCTTTCTGCTCAAATGCGAAATTCATTGTACATGATTTTTATTTTTTACTTTCTTTTAGTGAAGAAATAATCGTCATAAATAAGTTCATAATTAAAGTAAGGATAATTTTGAATATATCAAATCTTCAATATTTTAATTCCGTTAAACTATAAATAATTTTAGATAAATGTAACTGAAAAAATATTTAATGAAATTATTCTAAAAAAATTTCATTATTTTGAACAAATTTATTATGAAAGTTTTAACATTTTTGAAAAATTTTTATATCAGTGTAAGTAAAATCATTTTACTATTTGAATATTTGAGCTTTATATTTTTCTTATTTAATAGGAAATCCTTCCAAAAATACAATGAACCAAAGTGGAGCTTATTCTGTTTCCAAAAAAAGCCAAAGTAAACATGACAATCAGTATTATTTGTTATCAGAATATGAAAGATCTTCAAAAAATGGATCTGCTGTCACACCAAAATCAATTGTAATAGCAGGTATTTAGAATAATGTATTAATATCAGCTTATTATTAAATGATACTAATTGATTTAAAAAGATACCTTATAGCATTATCATATACTTGACATTTTTTTTTCTAATCCTTTTTTTGATAAATTGTTCTCCATTAAAATATGAATCTCTTTGAAATAATTTATTGGCATATAAATAAGTATTCTACAATAAACAAAATTAAATTTATTATAGCTCTTCTTGTAGCATACAATGTACCTATAATTTGTAATGTAATTTCTGAAGTTATTTAGAAAAAATATAGCAAACTTACTTTTCTTACTCTTACATTAAATTAAAAAACTGTTAATTTTTGAATTTTTAATTATTTAAGCTTAATTCAGTTAATACTTTTAAAAAAAACACCTTAATTTAGGTATTAAATAGTATAATATTAATTAGTATTATATGGTATAAGTATAAATAAAAAGTATTAAAAAATATGTTTTAAAATATGGCAGTAGTTTTTGATATTTAGCCCAAATTTTTTTTAATCTATATTAATTTAAAATCTTAAGTCATATATTTTTTGTAATTGCCCAGCATTTTTTTTTTGTAATCTTGAAAAAAACATTTTTCTGCTTTTTGCAATATCTAAAGTTTATGAAATAAATGTTTGGATTGTGTGATTGCATTTTCTGAAGTTTTTTTTGGCTCTAGGATTAGTAGATGAAATATTTTTAAAAATTAGCAATGATGTTAAAACTAGGAATAAATTTACCTAACACTTCAGTTTTTAGAAAACTTATTATAAAAATGCCAAGTTTACAATTATTTCATTACTTTAAGGTTTCAGCTTTTTTTAAGTATTAATTATTTATACTAATAAGTTGTATTTAATAAGTTAGTTTGTATTTATACTTTTGTATAAGTCAATTTACAATTGAATATCAATTTTTATTTATTTTATTTATAATCATATTGCAGGAAGTGAAACTAGTAACAACTTAGAAAGACAACCATTTATTGAAAGAACAACAACAGAACCTGTAAGATTGACACCAGCATGGGAAGATAATAATCTTACAGAAGATGAGCTTAATTTTAAGGTAACTAAAACATTGTGGTAAAAAACATTTATATTAAAGTGTTAATATAACTGAATAATCATAAAATTTAAGGCAAAATAAATCGCCAGAAAGTATTTGCCGTAATAATTTGTGTGAAAAAAAAGAAAAGTATCAAAACTTTAATATGTTATACTTTTTTAAATAAAGAACTAATATATTCTATTGGGAGATTTTGAAATTATTACAATTGATTGATTAAAGTTCACGCGGTCATATATCACATGCGAAACATTTATTTTTTGGACAAAATAGATGTTTCTTTATTTTTATTACTTTTGCTCTTAAGGAAATATAAATATATAAGGCTGTTAAAACATGGTAATCAACATGATATATTTATTGTTTTATCAGAAATGGGACTTTAATATGTTACATTTATTTTTAACCAAAAATATCACATACTTATAACTTTAACCTTTGTCTTCTAGAATATATAATTTAATGATTTAAATTTTACTAGAAAAGATGAGAAGTCTTAATATCAAATTTTGCGTCATTATAAATAAATATTGATTTATATTTACTCTTTTTCATATTAGTTGAATCTCCTCCTTGATAATTATGTCAAACATAATTAAGTCCTAAAATTGTATATACTAAATAATTTATATGAAAAAAGTAATAGTAATTAGAAAATTTTATTTTGAACCTTCACAGAATTTGTCAATGGAACAAGCCAATCTTGAATTAAATCCACCTAAAGATCGATTTATGATCGTGTATCTTATACTAGTATTACATGGAATAGGCATTCTAATGCCATGGAATATGTTTATCACTGCCAAATCTGTAAGTATTTGCCAGCCCTTCTTTTAATGATTTATATTTTGATAATTATTTTTACCAAAAAGTCTCCTGTGAATATTAAGAATAAAAAAATAATATTGTCCGATTATCCTTTTACACTGTATGTTTTAAAACCCGTTTTATAAGAATATTTTATGTATTCTCCTTATAAAGATCAAAATTTTCGATTTAAATGCAGCACTTAATTTTTTTTTATCGTTGAATGAAAGTTATAAAATTGCAGAAGAGAACCCATTAGATTTACTGATTATTAGAATAAAAAAACTTAAATTTTTAATTTAATATCTGTTTATAATGTAAAGATATTTAATAATTTAAGTAAATATATAATTAAAAAACTAATATCTATCTAGATCAATTTTTTTAATTTGAATTTTAATTTGTTTAATTTTTTTAATTTGTGATATGGAACTAATTTTAATACTATTCCCATTTACTTAAGAAAAGCTAAAAAGTGATTTTAAAAGAATGAAACACTACTGTCATTCTAAAATTTGTGAAAAATTCTAATGTTATTTATAATTAAAGTTATTTATCCTAAAATTAAATAATTATTATTCAGTTGTAATCTTTTTTTTTTAGTATTTTGTAGACTATAAATTATCAGAACAATATACTGGAGCCAGATCGGATTATGTCACTTCATTTCAATCTTATATAGCCTTTGCTTCTCAAATACCAAATCTTGCATTCAATTGGATAAATATTTTTATTCAAATGGGGTAAGTTAATTTATTTACAGAAAGATATTTCTCATAATAGATTTTGTCACAGTCTTCTCGTTTCATTAAAGTTGTAAAAATTCCACATGATGTCGCCTAAAAATATTATTTAAAATTTAAGTTTTTAACATTTTTTGCATGACCAGATTCTTTTAAATTTTTTTCGTAAAAAATCCTTTTATTATTTCAGGGGTAATTTAACAACAAGAATTGTATGGTCAATTTTTGTTGAGGTAGTGATGTTTGTGTTTACAGTCATTTTAGGTATGACTGATTCCAGCGAATGGCCTGGTGCTTTTTTCTGGTTAACTATGATTACTGTCGTAGTCCTTAATGGTAAGTTTGAAATATTTTATAAATCCTTTTTTTAAGTATGGCAATTTTCATAAAATGTCAAGCAATATTTATCATATGAATAATTACTTTTCAGTGGCAAATGGAATTTATCAGAATACCGTCTATGGAATGGGAGCCAAGTTGCCTTTCAAATATACTGGGGCCATTATTCTTGGATCAGTAAGTAAAGTTTATCGAATTTGAAATGAAATTAATATTCAATTAATATTTATATAGCATGTGCTTTCAACCCATTTCAAAAACTGTAACACTGTAATTGTGTTCTTATAAGATTGTTTTGATTTTTAATATGTGAAGTAAATTATGAAATTTTACTATTTTTCGAACTTGTGTATTTATTTTTATGCTAATAAGAATATTTCAAGATTAATTAAAAATTTTAAATTGCTTTTATAAAATACTGTGAATACAATGAATACAATTTTATAGAATGTTGTTAGTACAATAAAATTATTACGATTTTTAAATTTTTTGGTTACAATTTTTAATTCATAGGTGAAGGGTATATGGATAAAACCTATAAATCTTTAATTTTCATCATAAAATTTTAATGCTAAAAATTATGAAATAATATGTAATGAGTATTTTTCGATTTATATTTTTTTACAGAATAGTTTATAATTATTTCCGTATTAGCTTTTTAATTGTAATATAATATTAATTAGAAGATAATTTGATTTTCTTACAAAAAATTTTCACTATGTTCATGCTGATTAATTTACTGTTTTATTACCAGAATATAAGTGGAACCTTTACCGCTATAATTAATTTGCTGTCCATAGCGATAGCTCCAAGTAAGAGAACTGCTGCAATTTATTACTTCATAACTGCCTTATTCATCTTATTAGCTTGTTTCGACACCTATTTCGCACTTCCTTTAAATGTAAGCAAATAATTTTTGAAATTTTTTTAAGATGGAATTTGAATTTATTATTATTATTATTATTATTATTATTATTATTATTATTATTATTATTTTTGATATCAAGAAACTTTAAGCTTAAAAATGCAAATTTGATATTGCAGAGATTCTATCGCTATCATGAATACATTAAACAAAAATCTGATCAAATAATACGACGAGAGAACATTGGTATGACAAGTAGAGTTCCTTACTGGTTTGTTTTCAGGAAAGCATTTCCGCAACTATTCAACGTTTTTTTTGTTTTTTTTGTTACTTTAGCTATATTTCCTTCTATGCATTCAGGTAAAATTTATTTTCAGTTTCTAATATGAATATTCTCTTTTTTTAATTAAAACAATTTTATTAAGAAATTATTTAAAAACTTAATAAAGTTGTTATTTTGGTTGTATAGAAAATATTCTTAAAATGAAATATTTAGTATATTTTTTTGTTATAAAATGTTATTATTTCAGATATCCATAAATCAGATCCTGATTTTTTTATACCAGACAAATATTATGTAAGCATAATGTGTTTCGTGACTTTTAATGTAACGGCCATGCTCGGAAGTTTAGTAACCAATTGGATAAGATGGGTAGGCCTTTTTTATTTCGAATAAGATATGAACTAAACATCATGTTAAAATGTTTAAAACTTTACTAATTATTTATTAATTGTTCATATTTTGTTTTTTCAAAGTAAATTTAATGTTTTAATGAAAAATTTATATAATTTTGAGTTAAATTAACTTGAAAACTTGTTAGGTTTTATAACTCTTTCTTTAAAAAAATTGTAAAATCATATATAAAACATGTTTATTGTTTATGTTGCAGCCTAGTGCTAAATACTTGATAGTACTTGTTGTCCTTCGAGTTCTCTTTATACCATTCTTCCTTTTCTGCAATTACAAACCTTATGGAATAGTCAGAGTACTACCCATTTTATTTGCTAACGATTGGGGTTACTGGATAGCAGCCATTCTAATGGGTTTTACATCTGGTTATTGTAGTTCACTGGCAATGATGTACACATCCCGGTTAGTGAATTTTAAATCAATATCAGTTTTTGTTAGTGATTTAACAGATAGTTTCTAGTTAACAAAATTCCAATATACACTATTTAAATTTAAATTAAGGAAATTAATTTCTTTTAATTTGATTATGTAAACTGATGTTTTTAGGACAGTGGAGCCTGTTCATGCAGCGATCGCAGGAATGTTCGGTGGAGCGATTTTGATTACGGGCGTTTGTGCGGGAGTTCTTTTCGCCTGCATTTTCCCTTGGGTTGTCAGGACTGTTAATATATAGTACATCTGTGCTAATAATACCATTCCTGTTATTCAGCTCACAAGTTATTGAATTGGTGGGAATGAAGAATATAAAGTTTCAAAAAGACTCATAGAAAGAGGAAAAACTGTTTCATTAAATCGGTTTTGTATGTAAATAATGATTTGATTGTCTTCCTTTCTATAGCATTCATTGTTAATTTTGACTCACTCATAAACACGTAATATTTATTACGAATTTATTTAATTAATGAATGGATGCGAGCTTTTTTGTTTTATGATTTACATAAATTATTAAACAAGGCTGCCTCAGATGTAATTTTTCTGATTAAAAATAAATATCTGTATTATTAAATACCTCCTTGAATGAAAATAAGTTATAATAAGAATTTTTTACTTCAAATATTTATTCTTCTGTATGGTAAGATATCTTATATGAAGTTAAAATTTATACCTATTAAGGACTTTATTATAATGAAAAGAAAATTGAATTATGGGAATAATTTTTATTAAAATATGTGTTCTATATAATATTTTTAAAATTACATATAAGTCGTTTAGTGTAATTTCTTCCTCAAAATTAGTATTCTAATCAGCAATTTTTTTTACATGAATGCAATTATTCAGCTAAATACATTGGTTGGAAAAATCATATTTTAAAATTTTTTATCTCTTGATATTTGCTATTAATTTGCCTTTTTATAAATTTTTTTTGAACGAAATACATTCGATTCTGACAGCTGTTAAAGTGATAATTTTAAAGAAATGAAATTTTTTAAAGATTGCCCAAATGTATATACAATATATGAATGTTGATGTTGTATTATTTAAGTGCATAAATTATAAAAATTTATATATATATTTATATAACATATATATCTGCATATAATATTGCCTATTTAATAGTACAATAAGATTATAAAAATTGCATTTTTCTAATTACGCAGATAAAAGGATTTAGGGTTTAAAACTACAAACGTTATATTGCACATAAATATTAATTTCATATAAAAAGGTATTGTTTATATTTCTATTATTCTCACTTTTTTAAATTCAAAAAACTAAGCAGTTTTTTAAATAAATTATTTAAAAGACTCATTTATTTCACCAAAGTATTTTACTTATTTTTTTATCATTATAACTAAAAAATATTCTCTTTGGTTTAAATTTCAGATTAAAATTTTTAAAATGTTCATTTTATTGAAAAGTTTTTAAGTTAGAGTTTAATATTGTAAATTTAAAAAAAAGAATGTTATATAAGACATATGATTAATTCCTTTTTTAATTAGTAATTTCTACTTATTTTTAATTTTAAATATATATTTAATTTGGGATTAATAAGTTTATCATAATTTATTGATGTTGGAAATGAAGAATGGATGTAAATTATCCATATCCACTCACATCTAGGGTAGTTATATTCAGTTTAAAAAAAATTTTACAAGTCTTTTGCCTTTATATATTGGAAATCTTTTAATCATCTTTATTAAAATTATATTTTATTAAGTTTAACGAATCAATTTAAATTCTCTGCTAAACATGTCACCTTTGAACTGATTTTTATTATCATTTTTATCTGATTATTATTTTTTTGTAAATAAACCTGTTTTGATGCTATTTTTCGCTGGTAATTAGTAAATATTATTTTATATATTGCACAATGTAATAATTGCAAATTTTTCGATTATACATTCACAATGAAAAAAAATTGAATTCAAAATCAGATTTAATTGTAAATCAAAAAATAGCATTTGAAGCCAATTACTGTCAATAAACCATCGATCTTTGAGTTTTAATTAAGCGACTTTTAAAAAGCGGATTCCATTAAAAATTAAAATTGAGTTTTAGACTATATTTCTGAGTCTCAATTGAACACATATGAAAATTTTTCAGTCTATGATTCACTATTTCTATACTATTATTTATAGTATTGTATCTATAAGTGTGTATGTGCATTGCTTAAAATTAAAAATAAGAATGTTTGTTTTAAATTTATTTATTAAATGCTTGGGTGTATGTATTTAATATTTATTAAATGCTATGGGACATAAGTCAGATTTTTAGGCATGGATGAGCTTTTCAGTTAAAGTTAGCTTTAAAAAAATTGTAATGCCTTTTCTAAATGAAATTTCTTACGATATGCATTCATTCAAATAAATGTTGCAAAATGATAAATTTTAAGTGGAGACATTTGTATTCAATTACAGAAATCAATGAACTGATTTTAAAATAGATGAAAGTTTTTCATGTGTTCATTAATCAATTGATAAAAGTTGATATGAAATAAGCACTTTTTTATTAAAACTTTGATTATACTGATTTCTTTTTATGTAATTATAAGTTAATCTATTTTAATCGCTAAAACAAAATTCTTTTGCTTCATTGTTTTCTGAAAATATTTTGCACGTCTTTCATTTCAAATAAGGCTGAGATTAGAACGTTGAACTTAAAACCGTGTTTGCCTTTGTGGTTTATTCTTATTATCGGAAAAACCATGCCAATTATGTGATAATAATCAAATTGTGGTGTTTAAATCGATGAAATTTTTCTCTCGCTTTCTGAATTGTTTTACGGAATGTTTTTACTGTAAAAAAGGTTTCACCTTTGAATAATTCGTCGGAAACTATTGACGAAACATTTTAAAATTAAATAAAAAAAATGTATTAAATCGTCATTTAAACTCTCGAGCTAATGAATCCAAGTTACCTTTACCGAATACTATTTAACATAATTATCACTTCTACATTTTGATCGTCATTTTTCTAACGCTTCCTTGCAAAAAGATCCCAAGAATTTTAAAACATAAACCTTTCCTCTTATTTAATATTGATTATTTTTTTAGGTATTTCCTAGGTTGAATTCAGATTTTAGCAATAAGTTCTTAAAAAATATGTCTAGCAATAACGAGAATTAATTCTAATTATATTCATATGAATTTTGATACACAATCTAATTTAAAGAATTTGTTTTTATTCCGTTAGCGCAATGCGCAACTTTTCGAATTTTGCTCCCCATTAGATACATTGTTAACAATGTGGTCGCCAAAATTATTTTTTTTTTCAGAAATAAAAGTAACCGATTACGAAAGTATTTTTCGCGTCGAATTTGAATGTATAATAAGATTATGTCAAGTTGGCAGTTTATCGCGTAGGTTTAAATTTTTAGGGAATTAACATGTAAGAAATATTATTATGATAAAAATGTTATTTCAACCCCATTAGCTTAAAGAGGGGTACATCATGACTTTCGGGCTTATTTTGCCTCTAGAACATATCTGTTAACTGGCCAATATCCGTCCTAATTCGTTTTCACATATTCGAGCATCAGATTCCAATTTTCGAATCCGGAAGTGAAAATCTGATATCTACATAAATATTCAATTAATAGCGCGGTCCCCACAAAAAATTTGTTTTGCTTTAGAGTATGATATCAGATTTGGGGGTATTAGTTACATATTTGGTAGAAAAATAGATCAGTGAACCATTACCAAAGTTCGCATCTGAGCCTCATTCCATCTGCAATGGAATTACAAATAGTTAACTCAACCTTTAACTTTAAATTTCAATTTTTTATCTCCCTTTCGACTAGAAAGTTACAGGAATCTGTCATCTAATTTTTTGAAACTACATAAAACCATAAAAAAGCATATGATTGTACCATTCTTACAATCTCTGATCGATATTAAATGCATAACGTAGAGAAAATTTTTGGGGCCCTTCTCATATTGATTTTAGCAGTTTCAGTTCAAAATTTTATAACCTTATTTTGACAAATGGCGCGTAATTTCCACTTCGGGACCAATTTTTTTAGATACATAAAAAAAGATCCGGATTATTCAGACATTATAAAAAGAAAAAAACAACATAAATTATTAATTAACTAAGTAAAAAAAGTGTGAAAACATGAATGATGTAAATTTAAAATGTATTTCACAGTAATTGGATAAGTAATTTCATTTTTTTTCAATATTTATCTCGAAATATTAAACATGACACTTAGAATACTGAGGTAATCATAAATCAGAATGAAAAACAACTGCTGCTTTAAAAATTATGTCTTATGGAAAAAATCCACCTATGCATTAAAATTTAAATTAAAAATTACACCATATTTTCTCAATTTCTTTTTCTGGGAAAGAATATCATGTCATAAAAAAGTTAATTTCTCAATATTATTCATATTTAAACAAAATATTTATTAATATATACATATTTAATTTTAAATCATTTATTATATTAAATATTAATTAATGGAACACATTTGGGTATTTGGATAAACATATTTCTAAAATTATATTATTCATTATTTTTAATATTATCTTATAACAAATAATAAAGTATCATTTGTTCCAAAATAACCTGGAAAATTTGAGCAGTTGCATATCCTTTCAATTTTTTCATTTTGGAAAAGCACGAAAATGCGTATTTTCTGCCAGATACATAAATGCAAATACAAATAAGGAAAGTAACTCAAAGGCATTATTTAAATCCATAGACACCGTAAATGACATATAATCACTGTAATGATTTGTTCATTTTTTAAATGAACCTAAGAATATTAATACATATAACAAATCAAAATATGAAAATAAATTTATTCTTAGATATTTATTACAACGTGAACGACCAATTAACATTAATTTTATAGCGGCAATATGAAATGGCGCCATAGCCACTTTACTGTTTTACCGACCTTGAATTCATCTTAAAGCAAACTCCGTTAGATGGCTCTCAAAACTATACTTAGTGGAATAATTTATAACAATAATATAAATTTAAAATTTACTGATTTCTTATAGTAAATTTCTTTTTGAGTTATTCTTACAAAGGTCAAAAACTAAGATTTTGATTTAAAATTGTATTTAAACGTGAAATTTCATTCACAATGAATATATTCTGATTTCTCGCAAAATCTCGGGCAATCATCTAAAGTGACGAGAATTCGCGAGAACTGGCGGCCATTTTGTGTAAGTGTAATTTTTGATGTCGGTAGGATAAATCTTAGTGTTTATTTTTATTAAATAAGTGAATTGAACCGTAAAAGTAATTGGTTTCCATGTATAATTACAAAAATTGATTATATATGTCGTCAAAAATTAATAATTTGGAAAAGCAAGGGACTTTTTTAAGTGGGAAACTAGTTAAGAAAAAGTGAATTATTGGAGTATTGTAGAGAAGCGTGGCCAATTCCTTTGTCTGTCAACAGTTCGGTGCAAGGTATGTCTCACTAAAGATGATACAAAGCGAGTCGGGTCTAATTTGTTTTGAAATGTTTTCCAGACAAAGTGTTAATTTAATGAATGTGTTTTTCTGCTCTAATCGATAGTAATGACGATGTCCAATCTATTCGACAACACCTGACTTCAAATGGCGTCCGCTGTGTTGACCGCAGGCGGCCTGAGACGCGTCCTTGCTAAATTTTATTCGCTTCGTATAAAACCATTTTTAAAGCATTTCCAAGGATTATTTTCGTCCACGATTTCCAAAAATTTACTCCCACAGTTTTGTTTTCGTGATTTCGAGCTTTGAATTATTGCTTTTATTAATTTCCGGAAGCATCCATAACTTTCTATTTGCATTTAATAAATGGGTATAGATGTGTCCTTGTTCTGCTCATCATTCAACTTTTTTTCTTTGCCTATTCACCGTCATTTTTTTGATTCTATATATAGAAGTACAAGCTTATGAAAGTCCGTTACATTACTTCAAAGCAAGGCATAAAAATTTGTCATTTGTTTCCCATATTCTTGAAAAAATTAAAATAGCCTTAAAATTTATTTTTCTATTTTAGTCTTACAAATTTTTAATTATTTATAATTTCATATAAGTATACTTATATTTATAAATATATATATTTCAAGCTATTTTATATGTAGTATTTTAAAATATTGAAAAAATATACTGTAATGTATAATGATTTTGATTTATATATTTCTCAAAAAATGTTTATAATGTTATGAAATTTAATATTTTATGCAAATGTATTAGTAGTGTTACAAATCCTTTAAAAATTTATTGCTGTTTAAACATTTTCATTAAATAATGAATAGTCTACATTCATAAAAGTGAAATACAAAGAACAAAGAATTTTTAACTTGTTAATTATGAGCTACAAGTCTAGTAAATATTTCAAATCAAATCCTAATTATTAATCAAAAATTTTTAACTTTTGAATTATTCCTTCTTATCAATGCTACTTTAACAGGATAACAGTTTTGTGACCTATCACTCTTCATTCAAATGGATTTGATAATTTTCATTGTTTATAATTTTCTTGAGAAACATTGAAAATATTTCACCTATTAAGTTTGTTTTGCATATACCTGTTCATAATTTTTCTATTTCATGTTTTTCACTACTAGACTTCAATTTTGCTTTTCTTTTTGCACTTTATACATTAATTTTTTCCCAATAAAGCCTCCTAGATATTTATGTAATAAGCCACTAAGTATATTATGTGATTTTAAATCTGTGTTGCTTATAATTTAAAAGATTATGATTGTTTTGAGATATTAAATCTTGTATAGATGTATAATTCTAGTAAGTTTGCATTGTTAAAATTACTTAATGCAGTATTGGTTTTTATATATGCTGTTTGTACTGTATGATTAATTTGAAAAAATGTGATAATTTGCTTATCATATGATGGATTTATTGTGTAGTACAGAAGACCAGATTACTTATTTATTGTCATTATATCATGAAAAATAGCTGTAATCAGGTTGAATCATACCATGCTGCGTTGTGTCATAGTATGATAGATAAAGTAAATTTATATCTGTTTTTGGACTGGACAGTCAATAATTGTTCACTTTCAATGATACATGGTGCCACGTCAACGGTGTAGGCTGTTATAACCAATTAAATGATTTCTATAGGGGTCGCATTATTGACATGAGAACAATGCGTCATTGAAGGAAATTTATTCTTTGGGTATAGCATTTCTATTATGCAAAAATTTTGTAAATAGTGTGATGTTAGGAGGGTATTATTTGGTAGATGTCGCTCGAGGTTGTGAAACTTAAAATGGGATTGCCAGTTTGTAAAGAATGTCAACGACAGGCTGTTCAAAGACATCGGCATCAGTTCAATCTATCCTACAAGCATGTTCTTTAACAAGACGATGTGTTTGCATAAAAACCAAAAAAACTGAATTAAGAGTGGGAAAAAATTGTTTCTGATAGTTTAGCCTTTTATTTGGAATAAAAAAGCTTGCTTAACCAACGATCTGTTAAGGCGCAATACGGAGACTACACAGGTTTCAGGATCTCTTGTCCTTACATTTCTTACATATAGTTGTTTTACATTAAACAAGGTTTACATCTCTTGTTTAAGTAGATCTTGGTCCCTGTACATCCAGACTGCACTTCAAGTTTTGACTAGTTAATAACGTTCTGGATACGGTGGCATGACTATTAATTGCTTGATGACATTCCGGCGATGCTTCAGCAATATAATGCCGGGCCATATCCGGCTGCTGTGCGGCTCAAGAGAAAATCATTTCTCTCATTCATGCAAGTTAACCCTATTTTCAATTGTGGCCAATTGAAAATGTACAACATAGAGTGCAGCGGAAGTGTATTTTGCTTTAGAATGTAGGCGGTTCTTATATGTCTATTTCTTATGAGGCCAGTCAGTGGCTTCAATAAAATTACATAAGCTAGAGTTGGTTACGCTGTTGACTTTATACGCGCTAGTAAATAGGAAATCCAAGTTCAATTGATTCTTCAGCATATATATATATATATATATAAATATTGTATTATATGTATCTGTAAAGTAGTGATATGACGACCAAATTTGCAAATGAAATCTTATTCTTCATAATGTTTTAATAATTATGATAGAGGATGTAATTCTTTTTTTTTTCCATTTTTATCAGTAAATTTACATCCATATAAATTTTTTTATTTGATTTTAATTCTTATCGCTATTATGAAAAAAAAATTAATTTTGGTGACTAAAAAATTAGTGTTCGTAAAACTTATTTCGTTTTAAGATCTAAAATTATATCCTCCTTTCTATATATGGAGTTATTTTTTCACAAATAAGTAACATTAAAATTTAGCTTTACGTTATTTTATTTATGAATAATTCTGATGTAATTTGTGAACTCATTTATTACAATAAATGAATTACAAATTTGCAACTGAGGAAATTACAAAGTTATAAAACATTTGCTTTTTCTCGTTTATATCAAATTGATTGATTCTTATCTATTAGAATTGGGTCAGGTATTCATTTGGAGTTATCTTTCATTATTTTTATTTTATAAGGTTATTAATATTTGACTAGAGTTGTATTTACCTAAAACATTGAATTTTTTAATTTTATTTGCTTTTTTTTAATTTACTTAACTGTTTATTGGATTTTAGATGTTATTATTTATTTGATCAAATATTTAATATCTATTGAGATATATTTAGAAAGTGTGATGCATGGTTGGCAACCAAGGAAATTAATTAATTTTTGATGCACTTCTATAAGTAAATATTTAAGTTGTTATATAATCAAACTATTTCATTTCCTGTCATATTTTTATCTTCTATATCTTTAAAGTTATTTATGTATTGTAGGTTTCTTTCATTGGAGTGCTAAAAGGCATTATTTAAAGGATGGATAGTGTGTTAAATAGCTCAATTCAATACAAAATTCATAGATGAAAGATTTAACCCATAAATTATTAAATAATTTTTAATTCTTCTATTAAAAGTGAAAGCATAAATAAGACATATAAATGTTATTAATTATTAATGATAAAAAAAATTAATAAGATAATATTAAGTTTTAAAAAGACATTCATGTTGAAGAATGCTATGATTTGATTGATTTTAAAAGTTTTGAGGAATATTTTACAAAAGGTTAATAGCTTATAAAAGTCTGTGATTTATTGTTTTCCAATTGTTTGCCGATTTTATCCAAAAATTCTTTTCTTAATAATAATAATTATAATTTTTCCTGATAGTTATGTTTTTATGACAGAGCCTTTTCTTTATTTGCATACAATAAATTTCTTCATATATTTCTGAACGTATAAGTTCTTTTATTATATCGTCAGTCCAATATAAGCCATAGAACCTGCAGATTTTGTTATGCGGTAGTGAATTATTTGAAAAGCTTGAAATTTAAGTTACCGTTTTATTGAATACTGCAAATATGCATAGAGGTGATCTCGCTCTTGTCTCAGTTGGCATCTGACCTTTTGACCCTGTTCGGAATTTGTTTTTAACTCGTTTTGCACCCATAATCGTCGAGAATCATGTGAATGTAATTTTACAGCTTGAAAAGAAATTGGGAAAGATTTATTGATGAGATTGAGCTGCAATCTGGGATGTGATTTAATTAGCATTCTTTCAGGTGTTAGTAGACCATGTTTGGATTTATTCTTTAAAAAAAAGAAAAAAATTTTTTTTAAATGTTACATAAAAAACGGTGGAAATTAAATTCAACATTAATTTTCATTACATTGTTTTATTTTATGATATAAGCAGAATTTTACTATGTAAATTAACACAATTGTATAATTCACCAAAAAATTTTATAATATTTACTATATATATCAATGGAAAAATTCTTAAGGTCTTGCAGAAAAATTAAAAATTGACACTTTTTTGTTAAGTTTGATAGAAGTTTAATAATTGATATCGTACAACTTTTCAAGCGAATAATTCTTTTCTAACATTCATATCATAAATCTATTGTAATTTGTGTTTATGTGATTACTTTTTAGTTGATGTTTTATACCAAGTGAACATTGTAATTGCTTCCAGATCGTTGATAATCCACCTATCGTAATTAATCGTTGGGGGAGATTAGTACTAATTATTAATATATAATCTATGAAAAAATATAAATTTTATTAACCATTTTTTTCCTTTCGATTTTTGCATTTAAAAAATTCTTTAATTGACAAGTATTGGGCTAATTGAATTGGCTGGTTCGATGAAGCCTAATAAAGTACTTATAATTATGTAATTCCCAGAGTCAAGTTAACTATTTATGTGACTTCCATTATAATGTCAGCCGTTCGATAGGGGGCATAAGCAAACGCCTATAGCTTGTTTATCTGATTTTCACCATAACTAGTTCTAGATCGTCTCTCTTAATTGTAATTAGCGCTCAGTGTTATGCTCGGCCTCATTTAACTTATGTGCCTATTTCATTCACTAAATTTCCCTTGTTTATAATTCTTGATTTTACATTATTCAGTTGACATTTTTTTCTAAAATTTATACGTAACCTTTTCCATGTAATCAGAATTATTTGTTTTGGGGAAAACATTTCTGTCCTGTAGCTATATTCATCTAAACATTTCTATTCAACTGTAGCTGTATGAGCAAGAATTAAATATTTTAAATGTATGTAACACTAATAAAGATTTATGTTATTCCACTGCCAAAGTTTATTAAGGGGAAAATAATTTACAGTATGGATATCTTTCCTATTTAATTAGTATTCTTTGTGCATCTTGGCGTTATTGTAATTGATGATTATTCTTATAATGAAAAATATTCTTATAATTGTATTGTTTTTTTATTCCTGAGACTAGTTTTAACATTAATCTTTTAGTGAAATCTAACCTACCAGAAAATTTTTTGTACGATTCTCTTTTTACAGATTAAAACTTTTGTAATGTCATTCTTGGGGTTAATCAAATGCTTATATGTCATTCTTCTCGAGCATATTTTAAATATTTATGCATGTGTGAATCCTGTGTTTGGTATTTACGATTTAATATAAGTGCTTAATTTAGATTTTTTAAAATCCTAAATTTTACATGAATCAAATAATTTATTGTATAATCATAATATTCTTTTATGTCAAAAAGAAGATAAAACTATATTTATAAAAATTTATTAAATTTAATCATTTTATTTTAAGTAATAATACTAAGCAAAAGCTCGAATATCAGTCTATAAGATCGAACAAAATTAAGAAATAATTAAGTAAGGGCAAAATTATTCACCTTTTATTCTAAATATTTTTATTCTGTTAATCTATAATGTATAATAATATTTAGTAATTGTATTACAAATAGTTCGGCAAATATATAATATAGTTTTTTTCGCCACTTTATTTTAAACATCTAGACATTATATGTCCCAAGAACGAATACATTTTAATTATATATAGAATTATTAAAAATGGTATAATAAGTGGAGTATAATTCTTTGAAAATGATTAGAATAGTGCGAAAAATTAAATTACATCTAAAAGTACTCAGTACACCTTTATTGACTTTTTTTCAAAAACTGTTACTCATTTCTCATATCTTGATTATCAGACAGTTTTTATCTTCATCGTTTTAAGGTTAAGATTCATCGAAATATTTTTTGTTAAATAAAAATCATTTTTTAAATTTTAATCTCTAAATAATGCAAGTTTTAGTATTGATTACTGTTATGTAATATAAAATCTAGTAGTTATTAGCCATTGGAATTTTATTATTTGTAAAGCTTTTCTCTTTCGTTTTAATTTCAGTTTTTGTTTCCAAAAGCATTAAGAGACTTCAATTCATTCAAAGTATACGACATTTAGAGAACGTAACATCAAGAATTTGTAATGCGGATTTTTGAATAGAATTTCAACAAACTTTTACTTCCAGGTGTAATTGATGTTTTTAGGTTGATCACATTATATTTCAAAGAAGATTAATAAGCTGTTATTTTAGCGTAATTCTTCCACACAATATTATTTACGGATGACATTAAATGATTTTTTTTTAAAATGTGCTCTCAGTTTAAAACTATAGACATTTCCTGAGCTGGACTTTAACTTAAAAATTGCATGTTTTTATTGGTTTTTCTGATTTTTGAGTTTGTTGCATGAAATGGATTTGGATTTAACATTAATACTTTTTACAACCTATCTCAATAAATAAGTCAATTCATTTAAATACACTTAGAAATGCTTATTGTTTCTTACTTTATTCATATGATTACAATAATACAATGAGAACTTTTATTTCAATTTTTTCCTCTTTATTTTTTAATGGAACATATATGTTAATTGTAAAGCAATTGTCTCGATGTTAGAGGTCAATTTTTAGATCCATTACCTCGGATAACGTAAGTTGATGTGAATAAGGATGCATATGCTTAGATTCAGATTCTAGTAATTCTAGTATGTAAATATGAGTGTGTGTGTGTGTGTGTGTGTGTGTGTGTGTGTGTGTCAATCTGAGTATATCTGTCTGTCTGTATGTTGCAAAGCTGCGTGACTGATTTCGAGATAAAGAAAATTGGGTTGTTTAATCAGTGATTTTCAATTATTCAGATACTGATTAATGCCCCAGAAAAGGTGAATGTACTATTCAACAGAATTCCTACAGAATTCCTGCCCAATTTTACCTTTAAAGAATTCTCTGAGGTTTTCTCTACTGCAATTTTTTTTGTAACATGAAAAATTCAATTACTAAAATTTAAATTTTTTTTTCTCATTAGGCCTGAAAAATTATTAATACAAAATTATATTATTTTACAATTTTGTGATAATATGTAAATGTTTTATATGAAGCATTCAAGTTTTTTAATCTTATTGTTGTATGAGTATAATATAAATGTTTATTTTTGCCTTTAGACAGCAATTATTTTTTTCTTTTAAAATGATGTCGTGCTTACCTTTGGAATCAGAAATTCAATTATTTTAATTTGATTTTGTTAATATATCTGAAATGGCATGGGCCACTAAAAAAAAATCAATGTTAATTTTTAATAGAAGTGAACAAATATTTCATGAGTTTTAAAAGAAATAATGTTTTACGGTTTTGGAATTCAAATACTGCAGATTTAGTTATGAATCAAATGTTATTTGACAAATAATATTACAGTTTTGATTTGAGTTTTTGACATTTTGACTTGTAGAAATCGGAGCACACAAGCAAAGATTGTAACATCGAGTTCGGCATGTCATGATTAACCTGACCTCCTTGACAATTTAATACGAATAACCCTTTGAAGTAGATTGCTCCCATATCGTTCAAATCTTACATCCTACGTTTCTTTTCATGCCATTTTTTTCAAATGACCCGTTTGGAAATTCTTTATTTTAATGTTCTTGATTTTTAAGGAAATTTATATCAACGCCAGGTAGGAGCTTTAATTTTTTCAAATTTTAAATTTTTTTCAAACCAAAATGCAAATTTGAATATTCACTCATTAGCAAAACAAAAGTTTTACTATGAAAAATGTTATTTATATATATTATATATATACATATAATATTATATTATATGTATAATATATAATAATATAATATATATAATGATAAATATAATATTATATATATATAATCATGAATCCTTGTTTTTTATATAATGTCCTTTATTTTTTTTCGAGACTTTTCAAAGGTTACACTAAACCCGTTTGAAATATAATGATCAACATCAAAATCTTTACAAACTATTATAATTATTTTTTTTCTTATTTTAAATTTCTTCATACTGAGGCATTAACTAATAGTTGAATATTTCATGAACTCTAAGTTTCTTATATTTTTTATTAAAACAAATCATTAGGTGATCGCTTTATGGGAATTGGTGTAAATGTTTAAAAGAATAATTGTTTTTAATTTTCGTATTCAAAAAGTGCCTAATTTGATTAGAAAAATTTACTTTTGTGAAGTAGGATGAAATATTTTACGAGATATAATGTATTGAATATAGACTTTATATCTGGATTCCTTAATAATATACTGAAATAATTTTGACATCTAAAAAAAATTGCTCTGAATATAATGAAAAAAATATATCTAATTGATTTGATATTATTTATTTTCGGTTCACTTAAATGAGATGATTAGATATGTAGACTAGATTGTATAAATCAAATTGTAAGCTACTAAAGAGGAAGGAATTCTGCCAAATCAGTTAAAATGGAGGCCCATAAACCGTTACTAAGGGCAAAGTCTTGAACACGAGAAAGTGAAAAGAACAGCTTAGATGCATTCTAAGAGAGTTAGCATTTTCGGTTTTGAATTCCAATTTCGTCTGTGAAAACTTTAAATAGAACAGGTTTTATTTGTTCCTTGCCCGGTGAGATTTCTTCGGCAAGTTAACCCCGTTTCGTGCTTAGTTTGGAAATCTTTTAAAGGCTTTCATGACTGAAACTTTTCCCGGTTTAAAGCGTGCGCAAATGGCTTTATTCAAAACTTCAAACATAGTTAAGTTCAAAAAAATTCTTGTAACTGCATATAGTATTAAATTTAGTTTATTCAATACTTTTATTGATACACTCTGAAAACATTTTTTTGCGAATTAGTTTATTTAGATTTGTTTGCCTTGTCATTTTAGTTAGCGATATTAACATGATAGTAAAGATTTTAAGAATCTTTGGAAGTTTAGTGGTTAAAAGGGCAAAAAATATTGTCACGACCTAATGAATCAGGACATTAGTCATTCTTCATATTGTCCTTTATGCTAGACTATGAGTTTTCCAAAAATAATTCATTAAATAATTTTATCTTTTCATTCATGATTCATAGCAATGTTTGTATTTTAAGAAATATCAACAACTTTTTTAATATATTAGTCAAAATTTAGTTTTGATATTTGAATATATTTATAACAAAATTAAAATATTTCAGCAGAGACTGATTATCCTGTAAATCGTAACAACGTGTTTTGTAATTTAATATGTTTTTGCGAATTTCATGTAGACAATATTTTAGAATTCAGTTGTTATTCCGCTTTTCAGAATCATGTCTATTTAGTTGAAATTTCTGTTTTTACACCTCATGGGCGTTCATCATACAACCAAATCTCTATATAGTTTTAGTGATAAATTGGCAAGCATAAATGCTACTATTCTTTGTTTATAATAACTTTTAAATGTATAAAAACAACAATATTTTAGATTATATGATGATATCCCGTTTTATGAATTATATAAAAATCACAATAATCCGCAAAGAGTTTTAAAATGTCCTACTTTTCAAAGTAAGTTACAAATAATTAGATTGTGAACTATTTATTTATTACAAAAATAAATTGAGTTTTTAAAATTTTTTAAAAATTATTTTCAGTTAATCGGAAATTATATAAAAATTCGTGCATCTTTAGAAAATAATCTCCAAGAGCACACTAATTGAGCTAACATGTATTTGTAAAATTTATATTTCATACTTTCTTAATAAATATTGGAAAGATGAAAAAGAGTTCTTTTTACAAGACCTTCGAATGATTGTCATAAAAATTGTCGGCGAGCAGAGTGATTGGCAGAGTGATAGCCAATCACTCTTCTTCTTAGTCAAATTGTTTTCCTATTAAAAGTCTTAGGTTTGGAGGTATTGCCAGGCATATTTCCAAAAAGCAAGTGAAGAGATAAAAGGTTCTGTTGGAGGAATAGTCAAAAAGCTTATTCAGCAAAATCTGGGGAGTAGTGCATGCTCAGCTGATTGGTAACATGTACAGTCGAGTCAGCAACTCTGTCCTCTCGTTGCATTTTACTTTTAACGACTCCCCGATTTTTTGTCAGCGTAAGCGAATCGTATCCGTCTTTTTTTAATCAGTATTTTCTTTTTATTTTTCTTGCAAAGATGATTCGTTTCGCAATTATTTAAATCGAAAATTTCCATCAATAATCCTTTTGTCTTTTTCCTTTCTAATCTTAAAGTACAAACTTAATTGTATCATACCACTTGCATCTAATCAGCCAGTGAAAATTAGAAAAGTGCATTGTATACCGTTAAAGCAGAGTGATAATAAAATGTCATTAATTGCAGGCTTATAGCAAAAATTTTATTCTGCTGAAACAAAGTTTGCTTTAAATATAAATAAAAGTAATGGAATTGAGACTTTTTGTGACCGGATCATTTACGCAAGGGTAAATTGTCTGTCCCTATAATATTATCAGTCAGAGCTCTTTATTGAATGGCAATATCTTGAAAACATAAATTTTAAAACTTTCTAATAGTCATAAAAAAAGTACGTTGTAAATTATGTTTAGTAAATATCTATAGTGAAAAGTTGAGTGATTAGATGTAAAGTTAGTTATGTGATCTTTTTTTTTTTAATGATTGTTGGTTTCTATCTGCAGCAGAATATAGCAAAACAATAAAAGTATATGCAGTATTGTTTAATCGTTGATATTGTATTGATGCATATAAAATATAAGTGATGATAATTTTTGAGAACTTATTATTGAAATGTGCTTGTTTTGGAAGATATTTCATAATTTTAAATGGAAATTTACTGTTACGTTAACATATTGATTTAGATCATGTAATTACTTTAATTTATGTTGTAAATCTTGCTAAAAAAATATTCCTTGATTCAAATGTAAAATTTCATTTTCTTAAAATTTAATTTATCTCTTTACTCTAAATTTCTTCATATGCAAATTGCTATTCCTCTTATATAAGCATTAATTATTGTTAACACCAGTATACTTCTATGATTTAACTATAAATTTTATATTTATATATTTTATAATATGTAAGTCATTTTTCTATTAACTATAAAAGTAAATTAGTTTATTTGTTCGATAAAATTTGCAAATTTGATATATTTAATCCGAAATTAGTCTTCTTGTTTTAGCGCGATTATTACAATGTTTTTTTTTTCTTCAAATAAGATAATGCAACCAGATGAAAGTTTTGATGTTCTGGATGTAATGTGAGCGTCCGACGGCGAATGAGAAGGAAAATTAAAAAAATATGTATATAAATTTAGGAAACGCTTAGCTAATACGTCTTAAAATTTAAAATACTTCACCAGTATTTTTATTTCTTAGATGATGGCTCAAATGAAAATGTTAATCTCAGCAAATATAATCCTCCGTTCCGGATAACAGCTCGCGTTACTTTCACAAAGCCGAAAGAGTGGAATGTCCTTAGGTTGCAATAAGAATTTTTATCATATATCGTATTTTAAATTTTTTTTTCAATATTTAATATAATTTTGGAAGCTAGGCAAGCCCCTTATTAATAGGCATTCCACTATTGTAAAGCTCTCCAATCATATATTAAAATGTTTAATTTTATTGAATTAATTAAAGTTTTACTAATTTTAATATATATATTTCAAATGTACTTAATTAGGAAGAAGTTTCTAACTTGTCCGTTGAAATCTTCACATAGAGTCTCGTTAATGCCACAGATAAGCAAAGCTCTTTGGAATAAGTTCTTGCCACTTGTCATTTAATTGTCTTTGTGAATTGTGAAAACTTTGCGACGCTTCTTCTAATTTTGACGGAAGCAAATTATTCAATATCATGCTTAGATTCATGGTCATCTAATAATATTTTTAGACTTCTATAAATTAAGTATATTGCTTTTAAAAATATTTAAATTATTGTGTAGTTGACTAAGTTTTCGTGCTTAAAGAAAATATAAAAATATCGCACTTTTTTCGGCCAAAGAACTATTTTCTAGGAATTATTCGGAGGGAATGGGGAAAATTAAAAAAAAAATTCTTTTTAGGAAGGTTTAATAATGACAACTGCTGTAAGTAAAATGGTGTTGTTACTCGGAGCTTTTTATCCCAATTCTCCCTGTTCCCCTGACTCTCATTCTCTTCGTCAGTTCTCCCCCAAAAGCACCCACTACCCTGCTAGCAATCATAGGCTTTTCCCGTTCTGCAGTTGTGTGACATTTCTACTGTTGTGCTCACAGTAGAAGTTATTTCTCTTTTGATAATACTTTATTCATATTTGAATTCTTAAGAAACATTAAATTATTATAATAATTATTTATTTTTTATTCTTTAATCTCGGTATTGATTTTTTTGATTTTATGTGTCGTAATTTTGAATATTTCAGTTTTAAACATTTATGTCATTAAACTGAATGATTACCTTTACAACATGATAATTGTTTTTGGTTTCCAACTTCAAGCTTTTCATTAACGGGAAAATTATAAAAATGACCATAGATAGTTGTATTGTAAAAATATTAAACTGCTAGTCTTGATTTTGATAAAAGTCTGTTTGAAGGATTTTAATTTTGCTTTTACATTATTTATAAATGATGATTATTAAATACTTCAATCATATAAACTGGAAAAGATTTTTTATATTTTAAAAGCTTTGAAATTATTTTTCTGTGCTTGTACCAGTATTAAAAGACTTGTTTCAATTATTATTTTGACAATATATTTTCTACTTAAATTCTTTTTTGTATGTATATAATTTTGTTTTAAAAAAATTGATTGTCTTTATCTAACCGCAGACAGGTATCGCAACTAAGCTAAGACAGCCGTCAAGGACACTCATATACTTCATTTTCACGCACAGCCGATGCTAAAGTTCAGAAGTAAAAAAACCTTTTAAGCCTTTATAATCCAAGCTTAGCCATCAGTCCAGTCAATTTTGCAATATGAGAAGCCGAACAGCATAATTTAAAATAATTTTGTTTCATCCGTAACAAAGGATTAAATTGTTGAATACTTATTTATTTGAAAGAAAATTTATATTATTAACTTAGTCTTGGAATTAGATTATGTATGAATCAAATTTTTCTCCTTATTATTGAAGTATGATTTGGATCTGACTTATTTAAGGTAAAATGAATTTATGAATTATTTTTAATTATTATTCAGAAGTTGAAGTTTTAGATTTTACGCAGTTTTCACTGGAATAGAAATAAGTTCTTTTACAGATCAAAAAAAAAAGATCTTGTTTGGTGCATTGTACATAGGAGTCATTAGACTTCTATGCTCTTCATCAAAAAAAAACTTTTTGCAAGTTTTCGGCAACATTTGCTTTTCCACATGTAAAAACACTTCATGGATGAAAAGAACAAAAACATTTCAGTAATCTTCCTAATGTAAATATTTAAATTATAAGCATAATATTGTAAATGTCTAAGAAATAGTAAATTTAACGGTCAACAATAAATTATTTATAAAATTCTAAATACTATAAAAGAGAAAAAGCTACTATATATTCATAAAATGAGTCCTGGAACGTACACAATGAGCATCGCTGTAGCCTTTGCGAAAACTGTATTTTCACATTTTATGATTTGCCTTCTGCAATGAGCAGAGCTTTCGACCGATATCGAGTTCGAAATTCGAAGTGCTTCATCTCGAAATGTTTCGCATCCTGCTCCCTATCATCTAATTTCTAAATGCTTTTCGTTCCCTAAAAACTGAAATTAAATGATGGCACAAAGCCTCGGCATTGTTCTTTGTTTTTATGAACTTTTTTTAATCATATTTTTCTCTTCATTTCCTTTATCGTTTACACTTCATTCTTGAGTCTGGTAAATTTAATGTACCGTTCAGTGTATATTCTCTAGAGAGAATAACTCATATAACTTCACAAAACATACGGTTGCAAACAAATGCTTAAGTTCTGGATTTACACGGGCTGCACATTCCTTTGAAAGATTTTGGTTAAAACAAAATATGATTTTCTATTATTTGCCTTTTCCTTGTATTATAACGTATCATACATAAGGATTTTCCTTTTAAAAAACCAATTTATGAAGTTATGAATAAATAATGATAATTTTAAATGACAAGAATAAAAATTGGTAAAAATCATTAAAAAGGAGATGGAAAGCATATAAAATTTATATTTTTTAAGTATTAGCGATTTTTTTTTCAATTATCTGACAATTGAGATTCAAATAATTTAACTCATCAAATCATATTTTTCATTTAAATTTTACCTTTAAAATATTATTCTTAAGAAACTCTAATTTAAGAATATAGTTCAGTTTGTAATATTAATATATAAACTCTTAAAACTAATAATTTCTGTTATTAATTTTTAAATTAATCATACCCTGTTAATTTAGGAAAATAAGTAGTTAAATGACACATTAGTTGATTTACATTAGTTCATAAAGGTTCTTGTTACAAAGGACACATAAAGAAAATTTTGATTCAGAAATGTAGAAAATACGTACAAATAAATACTACAGAGTGATAAAAGATTTAATTGAAAATTTTAAAATAACTTATGAATATTAATATGTCATACGAAACGGTAAGAACAATAGTCATTAGCAAACACCACTTCGGAATTAAGAAAATAAATATGAAAGTTTACGGGTTCAAGATGATCAATAATTTTATGAAATAGTTTTTAATGGTAGCAATCGTTTAAATTTTTCATTAGTTTTATTGACTCTCTTTGAATAAAAGGATGTAATTTGCCATGGATGTGGTATTATTCGTCCTATAGCATAACATCGTATTCATATAATCCGGATAATTTTTTAACACTGTTAGAGAGACATTTATCCACAATTCAGTCGATATTATTTGCTTATTTGAGAAATAAATTAGAGTCCAGATGTAATACATGTGCAAGTATGAAGTTTAATAAATTCATGGTATTAGATTTTCAGATATAGTGCATCAGACATCGAAAATATAAATAAATGTATATTGAAATAAAAAAAAAAAAGCTTCAGAAATTTATATGAACACGTGTTAATTATCGATATTAATTTAATAGACGTATTAAGGTTAATACCAAAACAATTTCAAATTTATTAGTTAACTTTTTCCTATGCGAAGGCAAAAAGTGTTTAAGGGATCGTGGTTATACTAGATGTCAAAGCCCAAAATGTCAGACCATCAGAAAGTCTAGGCCATCAGACTTACGTCACTCGTATGGCACATTTTGTCTGTTTGTATCACATAGGGTTCAAGGTACAATTTAATTTATATTTTTTGGAGTCTTAATGGATGATTCAAAAGAATCGGAATCTTTTATTGAGTGATCTCAATTTTTTCCCTCAGGGCGTAAAATTTTTGATACGTAAGATAAATTGAAAGAATAAGAAACACCTCTGAGATGCATGAATATGCAAACCCGCATCTTTTTTATTGGAAACATTAAGCACAATGATGTTGTCATGTGATTCAAAAAAAATACCATTAGCATTCTCACTAGTTTATGATCTATAACAGGGTTTTCAAAAAGGTATCCTCCTGAAATGGATGAAATTTTTTTCAATTTTTCTCCTTATAAAGTAACTAATCAAAAATTTTAGGGTTTGAGGAAAGGGAAATGGGTCGATCAAAAAAGCTGCCTTTCCTTACTGATCAATCTTAGGCATCCAAAAAAGAAATTATAGGATGCAAGTTTTTCACTTTTTTTATGACAAAATTTTTGGCGTCTAAAGCTGAATTGGACATCCTTTGTATCTTGAATTTTTGTATTTATTTTTTTTCTCATCAGTTTAATATTTTTCAATTACAACTGAAAATGTCCTGGAAGTTATTTTAGGTTTAAATTAATGTCTATTGGTTTCTATTTTTTCTCAGATATTTAGTTAAGCATCTTAATTGTGCTTGTATGAAATCTTAATCGAAGTCCTCAAGAAGGTGTAAATAGAAAAGTAGAAATTTTGTATTGTATTAAAAAATGGAATCAATTTATTCACAGTCTGATCGAAGAGTCACAAAATACGAAGAAAGGATAAGCTGTTTATTGGAAATTATAATTAATATGAGAAATTATGGTTAACGGGAGTTTCAGAAAAAAAAAACATGATAGAGGAAAGAAAATATTGTATTTGCGTTGCTCTAAATCTGGATAAAGAGGTAGATAACTTAAGCTTTACATTTGGATCATGCTAAAATCTGTCCCTAACAATCACTCTTCCTTCCGGTCAGATTCCCAACCTGCTTGACAATATGAAACACCAAACTTTTCCCTCATTAAGGGTTTTTTTAATGCCTCTACATTGGTATTATTCTAAGAATGCACATGATTCTTTTATGTCGCGAGTTGTAACCCACTTGTTTTCTAATAGTATTCAGAGTGAGGCAAAAAAATTTACTTTTGCTTTTAATATGGTTGAACATGTAAACATTAACATTTTCATCTTCGCATTAATTAGGCTGAATTTTTTTCGCTAAATATTATATATAATCAGAATTTTTGATTCCAAAAATTTGAAAATATAGCAAAACTTTTCGAGAAAATCGAATTTTTTCTCAAATTTCAAAATGTTTAAATTATAGGTGATATAAAATGACTGATTTCCGGTTACAGGCAAGATTCATAAGTAAAAAATTGGCAACTTGCGATGAGATTTTTTTATTATACTGTTTTGTAATATCGAATTTTATTATTTGGAAATTTTCTTGTCTTCCTAAAGCTATTCCAAGTAGTAGTTTTATAAAAGTTAATCTTTAGTTACATATATATAAAAATGTATAAGTTGAAATATTAAACTTAAGAAACTTGAAAATACTAAAAAATTATAATATGCGATACAATAAATTAAGATGCAATATCTTTTTAATACAATTACTTTTTTACAATTTTTATTTAAATTTTCAAATTTACTGTGACATATTTTAATTATCTATGAATGATTATTTTTGTTATTCAATGATTTATATATGTATATATTTCAGTCTTTATGTTTGTTAGAATTTTTAAGAAATTATTATAAAATAAATAGTGCAGTACAGAGCTATTGCATGCTTTTTTGCCTTTGCCTTTTATTGTGTTTTTCCACGTAAAAAAAAATCGGTCGATTTGCAGGTTATTGTCGATGAGTAATGAGTACATTATATCATTAATGATTCATAAATTTTTTACTTGATAAAATTTCATTATTCGATTTTTAGAATTTTAATTCTGTAAAAATTTGTCAATTAAGAATCATGCTTATATTATTTTGTATTGTTTTATTAAATTACATTTAATTTCAATAATTTTGCATGACCTTACTGCAGTCTAAGTTTTAGATTTGTCTGTTACTGAACTGAGTACTGGGACTCAATGTATTAAAAGGATGTTATAATGAAGGATTTCTTACTATTCATTAATTTCTCAGTTTTATTTTTATTTTTAAATTTCTATTAGGAAAAATAATGCAGCTGCTTTGTTGTATATGATAATTTTTGTTTTCATTAGTGTTTTCGTTTTTGAATAGATATCTATTTACTTCAATGGTGTATTATTGTATTATATTTATTTTTAATAGATTTTATTTGTAATAATAATTATCTTTGCTATATTTACATTTTTCATCTTGCTTTTAATCTATATGATTTTTTTTTATTTGATAATTATTACATGGGTTAATTTAATTTTATATTACTAGAACATGTTATTATTATCTTTAAAAATATTAATTGTTGTGCAGTTTCTATTCAATGAAAAAAACGTTCCTTTTTTTTTTCAAAAAAAAATTGCCATTACTTTCCCCACTGTTTTGTGCTCGTTGTCAATTGCTTTATTTATGTATTATTTTCGGTTTTATTTAGAACCGTTGTTGCTGCGAAATTCACTATTTCTTTTCTACTCGATAAAAATGTCCTGGTTGTAATTTTCTTTTAGATTTTTATCCAGAAATCCGGTGTTATAATTGATGAACTCGAACATTACAATAAGAAATTCTGCCTAGGTTTAAAACTCCAAAGAAATCTAATTTAAGAGCACTACTTATTCAGATGGTAATGCCATTAAATTTAATGTGTAATATGTTAAGAAAGCATGTTTTAGCGAATATTTTGTTATTTATTAGGCAGCAGAAAGAATCATTTTTTAGATAACTTATGCTTTATAGTGCACGATTAATTGAATAAAAAATTGTTAACGAACGTGATTTCCTTTTTTCACTTGAAAAATTCTTTATTCATGTAAAGGAGATTGCTATAGAGGAATTGGAGTTTTTACTCTTCCATAGAAGCTTGAAAGCGCCTAATATCGATTGATCACCGAATCAGTCACACCTTTCTTCGAATCGGTCACATTCGATTACTTTTCATCTGTAGCTTCTTTATTATGCTGCACATTTATTCTATTAGCGTTTAGCCGATTCATTTTCAATATTTCTATTAGTTTTAACTAATTTTTTTATTTGTTCGCAAAATTTATTCTTTATGAATAAATCCTTAAAACAAATTTAATTGAAATAAAATTTTATTTGAAAGCTTTTGCCCCAAGAGGGGTAATCAATCAGGCTTCCTTTAAATTAATTTTCAATCTTTTGAAAAAAATTAGAATGTAAATATAAAACTTGCTTAGAAAACTTTCGAAAATCAACTTCCTTTTCCTTCGCCGCAGCTCTTTTCGTAATGTGAAATTATGAACTTCAGGGTCGTGGGGGGGGGGGGGGGGGGGGGGGGGGGGGGGGGGGGGGGGGGGGGGGGGGGG
>JAOWBB010000191.1:0-49156 GCA_028565995.1 Ricinus marginatus
CTGGAGGGCTCCCTCCAACGGCTGCTGCCGCTGCCTCCGGGCGAGACCCTCGGCGGGGCGTTCGTGCCTCGCGAGCGGAGCGCTTCCCGCTTCCTTTGTCTGCGGACGGTCTAACGAAAAAGTTTCCCGCTCCGAATCGGGGGGGATTCGGATTCCCCGGAAGCGGAATCGCGAATCGGGAAGCTTCCGGATCGAAGCCGGTAGAGCCGCTCGGGAAATTTCGGGGCCGGGAAAAATTTCATCCGCTGCCGTTTCGCACCGGAAGAAGTGACCGGGATTTTGGAATTTCGATCCGCTGTCGCTTCCGGGAATCCCTCGGAAAAGGCGGAATTTCCGCGTTTCCCGGAGCGGAGAGAGCGAACCCTCCGAAGGCGGACCCCGACTCCGGCAAGCGATTTTCGCAAATTCTTTCGCCCTTCCCGATGCGCATTTCCCTCCTCCCTCGCCGGGCCCCCGAGCCTCCGGGATAATTTCCTCCGTCACGGCGAAGTGCCTCGGTTTTCGTTCCCCGCGGTCTCCCCCGGCCGAAGGGCGAGAAATTTTCCGGGATGCGCCTAGAAACTCTTTTTCATTAAATATTAAAAAGATGCTTCCGCGAACTGACGAAAGGTTTAATTCGCTCCAGACTTTGATTTCCGCTCCGATTTTTCTTCGGGAATTAATTTGCCCATTGCTGCTTAAAATGTTTTGCCGGAGGGAATTTCTCCAATCGCTGGAGCAAATTATAATTATTTCCGCTGCCTGTGCGTAATTAAAATAAATTAATTCCTGATTGGAAAAAAAAAAAAAAAAGAAAAAGAAAAAAAATCAAAAGTTACTTTTGAAAAACCCTTTCCTGGAGAAAAAACGAAATTCGATGCGTAAATTTAATGAGTAAGAAAAGGTTCAAAGGGGCTTTTCATCCTTGTGTACCGTCGCGAGAAAAATTATTTTACTTGTGTAAAATCGAGATCAAATGGAAGATTCGAGATTTCGATGACTCGCCCTAACTCCGGAACGATTAATCGAACCGCCATTGCCTTGCTCCGAGGCGTTGCCCCTTGGCGAAACTTGCCAGATTTTTCCGGTCATCCGCGTCGTTTCCCTTCTCCCGCAGCGGCCCGTCCGCTGACGGATTCGAAACGTACCGACTCGGTTTCGAGTACTTCCCTTTCCCCCGGAAGCAGTCCCGTCGGTGCTTCCATCTGGGAAATCCGCACAAGTGAAATTTCGCCTTTTTCCGCAGCCGGAGAATCAATATTCCCGATTGCTACTTCGGACACCTGAGAACAGCAAAATTTTCCCCCTCGGTATTGGCCGCCGGGTCTGCCAACGTCCGCAGTTTTCCATTCATTTACCGGTTTCCGATAGCTCCCAACATTTCCGCTGCATATTTTACGGATTTTGTAATATATGAAATTTTTTCTCTTCGCCGTTTGGCCGCTGTCGTTCGGCGCAGAGTGACGTTTTCCTCCGCTCGGGCACGTTCTGGATGCGCAGCGGACCCTCGCGTTACTTACGTCTTTTTCTTTCGGTGCGGAGTCATATCCCGATAGAGCTCGTCCGCTTTTTATCTCTTATTCGGAGCCTGGCACCTTTGGCGAGTGCCATTTTTCGGAAATCTTCAGAAAATCGCATTTTACATAATTAAGAACCTCGTCACCCGCATTTTCCCGCGTTGCGCGTCTCGTGCATTTTCACAGCGTGCGAGTGGAGTGTTTCTGTGATGTGGATGGAGATGGGACGTGAAAAAAAGGGAAAAATTAACGCCCGAAGCCGTCATCGACGCCGTTTCGTTGCACGGCGGGCACTTCATCCGTTTCCTTCATAACGTTAGCGGCATTTGTGTGCAAATATAATTTTCCGTTGGCTTTCGATGGATGCTGTTCCTCCTCCGGCCGCAGTTCCCGGACAAGCGTTAGACGAGAGTGCCCGGAAGAAAGGCAAAAAAAGTCCACCTCGAAACTTTATCCCCCGGCGAAACGAAGCGAATTAAAGAGCCCGAGCCCCCGAAGTGAAGAACCTTAAATCCTCCCTCTCGAAAAAATTCAAAGAGCATAAAAAAAAAAAAAAAAATCCAGAATTCCGGAGGAAAAATGAAAATCCGTTCGGTCCACCCGTTCGTTTGAGAGCCCCTTCCAGATTTTCGACTCCTCCGAAGTTTTCGCGAAGCGTTCGCCGGCATTTGGCGTTTTCCGCGCCTCGTTTCGCGCGCTTTCCTTTTTCCGCGCGCATTGCCTTAGAAACGACTTCCTTTCCCTGTGCGGCACCCGGTTCGAGAGGGGAAAATGTGGGTGCACCGACTCGCGGCCACGGCTTCGAGGGCTTGGGGAGGTTTCCCGGGCGTCTTCCGGTGCGGAGCCACCGACTGACCGGAAGATTCGCCTCTCCGTGCCTTGAATTTGTGAAATTTCTTCGCGAAACAGCGATTCCCATCCATTAATTAACAAATATATCCGACGGTGGAAGATGCCGGGGACAAGTAACCGCCACTAATGGATTAATTTTTTGTCGTTGGAAATGTTTACGTAACCTGCAGGGAAATAAATAAGACAGCACTCAACAGAAGGAGTTCGCAAAGTAAATACATAAAACAATGGATTTGAGTCGTTTTAATATGAATTTGCTTCTTTTTTTGGTTTTCATCGTCTGCGGGTAAGAGAGATGTGCTCTCCGTTCACGTTTGATGCTTTTTCGCAGTCTGTTCACATTGTGTTGCAGGCTCTTGCTTCGACAGTGTCCGTGCGACGTTCGGATGAAAGATGTCGAAAGGCTCCGAGCCATTTGTTATTAAAAGTGTTACGGATTTTAGCTTGCCGAAATATTCGGACTTATTGCGGAGTCGAATTCGGTTCGAGGTGGTGCGGGAAGTTGTAAGCCAGGGAACGGGTTCTCGGCAAACAGTCTGGAAGACCGATGACGGACCGGAAAAAAAGAAAAGGACAACGAACGAGTAATAAATCCAATTTCATGTAAGGGCGAAATCGAATTTTTACGTTGAATAATATGAGAGCAATACTTGGGTCGGCATCGAAACCTCGAACCTTTCCGTAAGGTTGCGCGCGTGGGGCACGACCGGGAGATCGCTGACGGAAAGTTACGTGTTCGGCGCTGGGACGTCGTGCAACGTAGCCGCGATTGGAAAAGTGGAAATGGCGACGCTCCATTCGGAAGTATTTTACCCTCTGAATGCGGAAGAGGAAACGAGCGATAACTTTCTTACCAGAAAGCGAAACCTAAATTCAACGGGTTTAACTTTTGAAGTTCTCGGGAACGGAAATATTTTTTACTTATCAAAAAAATGTTGGTTTTCTCCGGAAAAGCCCCCCTGGGCTGGAACCTAGAAATTTTTAATTTTTCCTGGAGCGGATGCGTCAAATGGCGAAAGCTCGGGGGCTTCCACAAGATCTCGCAGCATTTTCCGACCGAACTCTGCTTAAAAAATTCAGGATTTTTTCCGTCGTACGTGAGCCGTGAAATATGTTTCTTTTCCCGGACTCAATCGCAGTATATTTTTATCATTTTTCTTTTCCGCGCGCTCCCATCCATTACCATTAGGTTATTTATTTATATTTTCTCGCGGAATTCTCTTGTTTAGTCGCCGTAAATAATTTCGCTGCTGGATAATGAGATCATATCAATTTTTTTCCGTGGGGGTCGGGGGGGGGGAGGTTGGCGGAAATGGTGGAAGAAAATACACCGAAGCCGAAGTCAATTTGGAAAAGCTTCGCATGTTACCGATATAACCTCAATAAACTTACCGCTGGCGTTCTTTCGTTCGTTCCTTCGTCTCCGGGAAATTCTCGAAGTGTTTTCCGGGGGTCTTGCTCGCACGCGTCTCGAAATAGTCTCCAAATTGACTAATTTAAACCCCCGATTGGGAAAAGTCGGGAACGAGGGTCGCGTGGAGAAAAACCAAGTTCGTCGACGGACGGAAAACGCGAACCGATTTTCGAAAAATTTGACTCTTAAAGCGATTTCCGACGAGCGACGTTTTGAGACATGCGGAAAAAAACCAATTTTTCCGGGACGTCAGGTCAGCCCAGCTGCAGCGATAAACCTTCAGGTTAACTCCGCAGAATCGTATGCGTTATTTATTCCCGAAACATCGGCCGAAACGTGCTGACATAACCCCCGCACACTGATCCGAATAAAGCTGATTCAGTATATTTGCTTTTCTTAATGAACCCGTGTCGATTCTTTTTCCCGGAGTTCTCTGCGAATTTTTTCCGCATCCCATTTTTTTTTTTTTTCGGAATATTTTCGAGGCGCTGCGAAAAGTTTCGGTCGTATTTTAAGTTTATCTTAACCGCACATTCGGTAGTGCTGACGCTGCCGGACTCTGCTGCGCAATTAAAGCGAGGCCCGCCCCCCGAGGAATTCCCGCAAGGCCCAACGAATTAAGCCCCGCTGTAAAACAGTTTTTCGGAACGAAAACCGATGAAAAATTCGCTAATTGTCCATCTCTGCTGCAGCGCGGATCTCATTCTCGATCCGTCATTTATGTAACGACCGATTTCGATATGGTGACAAGCTTTTTTGCGTCTCCCTTCGCCTGCTGCCGATATCCACTATTCCAGAGCGGGAAAAGGAAAATAAATTTCAAATCGTTTTCAACCGTCAAATTGTTCCGTTCATTTTTCGATTTTAAGATCGGAACCGGCGACATTTTCGGCGTGACGTTTGAGTGCTTCGTCGGTGCTCGAGGAAATTCAGAGGTAGTTCGTCACCGCGGCGAAATCCGGGCACATCGGGCAGGAAACGAAAAGCACCTTCCCCGAAGGGTGCGGGAAAAATCGACGCTTCCGTCCCGAAAATTCGCCTCGTCGTTATCCAAGTCCAAAGGCTCCTTCTTCTTTTTCTTTTCGACCCGGGAATAAGGGGCTTCCATTTTTCGAAATGCGGGAAATCCCCCGCTAGGTAACGTTGCCTTTTTTTCCCCGTGGGGTTATCCCATCATGAGAAACCGAAGATTTTCCTTCTGCCACTTCTTTGTCGGAGAAAATTCCCATTTGCACATGACCCAACCGCTTGCCCCATGTCCCGGATTATTTGCATCATCCACGTAAAACCGATTTCAGACAATGATCCGAATTATTTATAAATCCTCAGAGCCATCCTTTTCCGCGTGCCTTTTCGCACCCGTTCCCGGGGCGACGGATTCCGTTGGACAAAATGTTGGGTTTAATTCTCCTTTTTTTTTTTTTTTTGTTACAAATCCTTATTCCCGGCAAATTACGAGATACGATGGCAGAAAAAAGGAAAGTAATCAGTTTAAACATGGAAGATTCATGAAATGTTAAATTTAATTGCATTTAGTTGCGAATGTCAAAAGAGGGCTCCTGCCAGCTTTTCGTATGCAGGGAGAAATTAAAGTCATTAATATATAATCCCGATGTCGGGAAAAATTATGACGGATGTCATTTACAGAGTTTCACGTAAGGTTTGATATATTAAAAAGCATCAAACAAACGTATTTTATCATCGCACGCGATTGTAAAACGAGCCTGCTGTGGAAGAACCGTAAAAACCTTCCGGCAGGAGCGAAAATCCCGTAAATGAGAATCGACCTGTGGAAATACGTCTCGGAGATTGGAAATTTCAAGTTAATATCTCGCGATGAAAGTTCATCGATACGTGGGTACGTGCAAATTGGCTTAGCTCTCGCTCCTCGGCAGCTCGGTACCTAATAACACTCAATTACGATTGACAAATGCTGTACAAGATGCCTGAACCTCAGAGGACTTGCAATATGATGAGAATCATTAAAGCCGTGCACGGGGCACCTCGGATAAAACTGCACGGTGCATGCCGTTTACGGCAGATATCTGGATGACAAAACAAGTATCGGATCTGTCGGAAACAGGAATGAACTGCACTGATCTGCGTCCACAGAGAATAATTTTTTATATCTCGATATTAACCACATTCAAAGTATTTTTTTTTTTTTTTCCGTGCATTTGCTGCAAATTCGAAATTCATCGCTTCGGCGTGTCCCGCCTTTTGCCGTCGGCGCCCGCAAAGGAAATCCCGGGCGGAGATGTTCCGCGTCCGCAGAATTTATCTCCTAAAGGCGCCCCGCGATTTTTTCTTCTATCGATTTCAACCGGGAAATCGGAGAAAATTTCCGCGGAAGGAAAACGCAGCCGTAGGAGAGGTTTGAAAACCGGGAAAGATTTGCTTCCGCCTACGTCGTGTGGTCTGACATCGTTCCTCGCTGGGAATTTTACGGAAGTGGAAAACCTGGAAAACGAGATGTAAAACGTCATTCTCTTCCCACGGGATGACGCGAACAGCAAAAACCGGCAGTGAATCAACCGGAAGGGTTTGAATTGAAGTAAAGCGCGGCTTCAAAGAACTGAATCTCGGTTTTCCGCAAAATGAAAATAAATTCATAATTAGTGAAATGGAGGAATTAATGAAAAGACAAATTTCTTTTCATGTCCCGAAATGTCGTAGCGAAGCAAATTTGCGTCGAGAACGACAACCCGCGGTAGGAGAACCAAAGGGGATTCTGCGGCGCAGCCCGACTTTTGCCCTGATCTCCTGACGGATGAAACTTGGCTGAAAGCGAAAAGGGAAGGTGACTTATGCCGATGCGGAAGGGCAGTTTAGGTTGAGGTGACGGACCGGCGCGAACTGCAGAACGGAAGAGCCTCGGGTCGGAGATGCGAGCGGCCGTGGAAGTCGTGGCAGGGGATGATCCTGCCACTCGATCCAGCTCCACTGGCAGAATGAAAATTTTTCCGGTAAGCGTCCCGGGGAGAAACCGCGCTGGAAAATCCTCGGCCGGTTGCGTCGCTTTTGGCGTCGGCCAACTCCGGCAGTTGAGAGCGGGTCCGCAGATGGAAATTCGCAAAATTTAATGTCTTCATTCGAATTTTGAAATGTCCGTCGTTTTTCTTTTATGCAAATCCAAAGTGATGGAAGAGATTGCGCAGTGCGCTGTAACCGGTGCTCATTTGTACTGGAAGTCGAACAACTTAGGTGCGACTTGCGCTTGCCGTTTAACCTAGACGAAAAATTATCATTCATCTTTCTGCGGAACAATGAAATAATTTGTACATTTGGACGAAGACCTTCGTTAAATATACTTTCCTTTTATATCAGTCACTTCTTCCTCCCTTGGACGGGGTTAGTGTGAGTCGTATTAAGATATTATTATTATTATTATTATTACTTTTTTGATTCCGAACGCATTTCCTCCAATTATTTACCGCGTCTATTTAGCAACATTAAAAGCAGTAAAAACTTTCGCAGTCATTAACTTTGAAATATCCATGTAACTTTATGAGATATTAAAACCAAATTATTAGCAGGAAGAGGTGATGTATAATGTTGTTAAAATTGATGAAATCGAAAAAAATATTGTCTAATAATTACATTATAAAGGTCTCTGTTCCATTCCTTCGGAACGCCGCTACCTGCCAGTTTTCTGAGACTGTTTCGGTAAAGGAATGCTCCATTCGTGCTTTTGTTGCATTTAATGATGTTTTGAAATAATTTCGTCAACGGAGGAACTATCTTTGCATTATTGGTGTTCGACATATAAGAAAAAATCGTAAATGTGTACCGGCTTTTTATTTTCCGACAAGGTGAAATGTCAGTTTAAGTTTTCTAGACGACCGCGGTCGCTTCATAATTTATTTGCTACTTCCGCTTTCCTGCTGTGGTGCCGGGGCGAAAGGGAGAAGAATAGGAAACGCTGGAAGAGGAAAAACGAATTTTTGCTGAGGAAAATCTAATTTTCTAAGGTAAACAAGCAGCTCCCTTGCCCAAAACCAATTTTTCGTCTTAATACTCGCAAAAAAAAAAAAAAAAAAAGGATGAATTTTAATACGAGGCTTCATAAAAACCCCGTCTGCACGGTCCTTTACCTTGGCTGTCGGAACCTCCATCTTTTCCGCGCCGGAAAAAGTCTTTGGGAAAGCCAAAAACCTCATCCGGTTTTTCATGGGTTGAGAATTCGTGCACGGGCTCTGTCGCGTCGCGAAAATCCGAACCTTTTTTTTTTTTTTTTCACTATATACCGAATTAAATGAAATATTTTCACAAAAGAAAAAAAAATAGAATTTGGAATGAATTGTTTTCGAATCCCTGGACTGCTTTGAGTTCCACCGAGGCACAAGAGGCTGACGGACTTGGAAAAGGAAAGAAAATCAGATTGGGGAAGAATCAATGTTGGAGGATCAAAAGAACTTAAAAGCTTTTTGTCTCCAAAACTTCTGGTATCGAATTTTTTCTTTGCTGAAAGGGGTTGTTTTTATGTTGGACGAAAATTCTTCACCGTCGATCTGAGGCTTCCACCGGGACAAATGCAAACGGGAAAAGGTTCAAAGAGGATTTCCTTTTCCACGTACGCCTCCTTTTTAGCATTGCTTTCACACTCTTTTACGCGAGAGGTTATCCGGGGGGGGGCCCTGCCTTACTGTTCGCTGAATTCCTCCTCCTCCCCCGCATGGGAAAACCGTCGTGCCTGAAAAGGCGCAATCCTCTCACTTCCAGAGCTCGAATCGACCTCGATTGCGTCCGTTCCTCGTTCCTGTGCATCGCAAGAGCGCCCAAATGCCTTCCCGTACCTTAATCGACCTTAAGCGCTCGCTGCGGAGGCTCGTCCATTCAAAAAGGCGAGGCGTCCTGTATCGAGAGGGAACGGGAGACAGGCCAGCGTGTTGGAAAAATCTCCAAAACGGTTGATGGGGATTTTGCGGTATAAAATTTCCCAAAAGAAAGGAGGAAAATCCCGAGGTGCCGGGAAAAGGCTTTCCAAATCTTTTATTTAATTTTTTTTTGTTCCCCGAGAATTATTTCGAATTTTGCTGACGAAACTTAAATTTTCCGAATGCCGAGAGTCGTATTAGAAAAAAAATAAAAAACGTCGGTGACAAAGGTGCTCGATTGTGACGTCGAAAGTGTCGTTCGGAAAACAGTGGAAGCAGAACGAGGGCCCGACCAGCGTGAATTATTTTCGCAGCGGAGAAAAGAGCGGGGGGGAGACGAAAAAAATTCGGGTCACGCGTCGGGTGTTCACCTGTTGGGGGAGGGCACGAGAAAGATAAGCATTTCAATTATTTTGCACTCGAAGAGATCGTTCTAATGACACGACGGGAATTTAAATTTTTCCCGCCCAATTCTTACCTTCGCGAAATGATAACTGCATTTCCGACGAACCTTCTCCGATCCCCCGTTGCTGGCCTTCGCGCCTAAGCGCTTTTCCGCCATTCCGTCCCATTCACTACCTTTTCGAAGGGAAAATAAACGAGTCCATTATGAAAAAAAACGAAAAAGACGCCGCGCGTCCGTCGCACTCCGGCCCACTGCGAAGCAGAATGACAGACTGTGGGGGCGTCGATAACGACGCGATGGATGGCGTGACGGCGCTCGACAAAGAGCGACCCAAATTAGTTTTCGCAGGACGAAAACCTCCGAAAGGATTTCCGGCAGCGGAGGGCCCTAGATCCTGCCGAGGGTCGCCCGTATTAATGCCGCTCGTTAATTTTCGGGGCGAAAGCCTTTCCCGCGCTTTGGAGCTTCCTTCTCGCAGGAAAAAGGCACCGGCCTTTTCCCCCCGCCGACGGAAAAAGGGCACCCGACGATTTCGGGCAGAGCCCGCGTTCCCGCCGTTCCTTTTTGAACTTCCGCTTCCTCCGGGACCGCCGTCCAAAATCTCCGGGAGCATTGTCTTCCCTTTTCCTTTGTTCTCCACGGGGAGATCCCTTTCTTCTCGTTTTAATGCTCCGGGGAATAATTTTTCATGCACGCTCCGCGCTTCGAGGGGGTAATTTCTTGCCCTAATTTACTTTCGGTCGGGAAAAAAAGATTCCTCTGACTGCCTTCCGAAATCCGGTATTTTCCGCATTGTTCGATATCTGAACCTTTTTTTTTTTTTTATTTCGAACGCCCTCGTGTTATAAACCGAAAATCGAGATGTTGAAAGGGCCTTTCGGAAAGGTCCCGCGCACGGTTTCGACGGGATTTCTTTTCATTTATTAAATAACAATCCACAATAACAATTCGCAATTAACTAATGGAAGAATAAGTCTCTGTTCGAGTTTTTCCGGGACGTTTGCAAAATAAAATGTCCATTGTGGCTTGCCGGCGATGCAGCTTGCATCCTGACGTGCTCGGTTACAGAGTCAGCTTTTCCACGGCCTCTTTTCCATCGAGAACGGTCGTTTGGGGCTACCCTTTCCCTCAGCAAAGCGAACGACTCCGCTTCGAAGGAATATTCCGGTTTAATAATAGATCCGGGTTATAATGCTATTTTTAAGTCGTCAATTGCGCTATAAACGAGTTTAATCATTGAATCTAATTCGGACAATATAATATTGAGTTTTATTGCTAATGGACAGTTTTTGAATTACGTGTTACACTTGTTGCTCTCTGTGTGCGGCTCGAAAGTTTTTCCCCGATGTTTAATCTGAGATCGGGTCTCTTTCCTTCTTCGTTTTCCCGACATCCGAACAGCGGAAAGCGCCCGCGGCACGTAAGATTATCTGTTCAGTTCCGCAGCTTCCGATCGAAATGGGAAAGTGAGCCTTTCCGCGCCGAGGCGCGGGTGTTTCGCGTTTTTCCATCGCGAAAAGCCAAAAGCACTGAAGTTGACGCCTCGAATTTTTCCAGTTTTCGATGGAAAAACTCAATGCGGATCACATCGAAGCTCGTGTGTCGAACGGCAAGTTTCCGACTGTCCCGTCGCTGACCGAAAACCTCTTCAAGGGGAAAACGCGTCGAAGCTTATCGAGAATGGTTAAATCGCGCTTCTTTCTGTCGCAGCAGCCAGGAAATATTTGAATGTTCGACAACCGACTCGGCCAAAAACGGAAATAGTTGGTAAAGTTCCGGCAAAATATGTTGGACGACGGATGATTCTGAACTGCATTAAAATCGCGGGATCGGTTCGCTGGAGGAAATCAATTCAATTTCAGCTAATTGTAATACCGAGCGTTGGTTATGCCAAATCGTAAAGTTTCCCGCACGTCGAATAATTATTAATTGATTTTCGGTGTTTACGAACTCTTTGTGCCTTGTGATTATTTTTTCATTCGCGTTCAGTATAATTAACCGTTTAGAGAGAATTCATGCATCGGTGCTGAATAAACACGCCCTGGTTTTCGTCAAACGTAAAATACAAAAAGGCTGCATCTGATGCTGCCGGAGCGGGGGTTCAATTGCTGCTGTCTTGCGGTGCCGGAAATTTTGAAACGTTTCGAAGTTTGCCACGCGGATCGGTCGGGAAATGCCGGACCGAGACGGAAGAACCGAAAGAGATTCTCCTCTGCGAAATCCTCGGCCGCGACAGTTGCTGACGACCGATCCGAAAGGGCTCCCGACGTGATGGCACACACCCCCCCCCCCCCGACCGCAGCTCCCGTCCCGAAGGTTCGCATTAATCCGGTGCCTTTTTGCCGCTTCGAGCTGCGCCTCGGAGCTCGAGCCGCGATTAAGGCAAAAAATTCACGTCGCTCCCGTTGTTCGACAAATCGTCAAAAACGTGAAGTTTTCCGTCTCAAAACCGCTTTTTTGGAAAAAAAAGATTAAACGCGACTCGCTTTGATGGAGACAACGTTGCGGCATACAATCTAATTTACGGTATACTAAATGCACGGCATCGTTTTACGTTTTTTTCCCCCATTTTCGAGAGTTTCAATTCTTTTTTTTTTTTTTTTTAAACACTCGATGAACTCGACAAAAGGTTCCACATAAAAAAATTAAGAATCCTGTCGCGGCAAAAATATAACAGGTAATTTTTTGTTTGGGGAATGAGAGAACATAAACATTATCGCATGGGCTACGCTTTCCAAAGTTAGATGCGGAGCACACACACACACACACGCACGCACCACTCACAATCTGTTGGAAACTAAATCAACAAAAAATTTCATGAAAATAAATAATATTTTTTTTTTTTTTTTAAAAAAATGTTTCAAAATATTTACGGTTTTATATGTTTGGATAAATCCGCGTATCTCCGCGTCCCGCTGAACGTGAGCGTTCTACGTGAAAGACCCCGAACCTCCGGTAAGGTTAACTTCTGGCGATCGAGACGGCACTTCTTATGCAGATTCGAAAGAAGCGGAAAATTCAAAACCAAAAACCGGGCCGAAAGTTTATTACATTGACGAATGATTATGGACAGAGAATTTCCGCTGTCGCAGTCCGCATCTCGATTGCTTCGTTCGAATGATGCGCCACACCCCTTCGGCGATCTGCACGCTTCTTTGCTCCATTTGTCTCCCTTTCTCGGGTTTCTTTCATCCCCTTAAAAACTTTCGGGACTTCCGCGGGGCGAGCTAAGCAATTCGTTTCGCCGCCGCGCGATACCCGTCAACTATCTCTGCGGGTTTTACTTCTCCCCGCCCCGGGAACGATGTGAAACAGAGGAGGAGTCCGCGGGCGAATGCGAATCTCGGACCGCAGCAGCGGGCGTCCGACACCTGAGAAAGACGCATTCGGAAGTGTCCCGGTTCCTGAACGAAAACGTTTCCCCCATCCGGAGGAGAAGAGAAGAAGTGTCGGGGAGCGAAATTTTCGGGGCAAGGGCTCCCGAAGCACTTCCCGGGCAGTGAAACTTTTTCATTACCGATTCGTGATTTTTTTTTCTCGGACGGATTTGCCTCTCCGGTCTCGGCCATAACATTAAAAATATAATTCACCCCTGTTTCAGATGAGGGATGAGCGCGGAGCATGCGGCAAAGGAAATCGAAGTTCGTCCACAAACCAAAGTTTGAAGACCCGAAATGAAATCGGGATTTATTTTGTATGATTTTCCATTATTTGATTCCCGGCAAACGAAAACTCGTCTTTTATGCTTCCATTCGCGACAACTGTTTCGTCAATTTTTCCCTCAGCCCTGGAAAAGTGGCCATTTTCCGGCCGTCCCCGTTCCCCGCCATGTGAAGTTCGCTGCACGCCTCGTCGCCGCAGTTTTCGCCCATGTAAAACGTGTCGGATTCGCCTAGGTCTTTTCTCCGGGGATTTCACTCCCGAGGGCTCTGCCGGCTTTCCACAATGGAGAGCTGCCGACTCCATCGAGGAAGGCACTTAAAAGCACGCCCGCATTGCCGCGACGGTGCCTTTTTACCGAAAAACTCGTGCATTCCCATTAAAGCGTTCGTTGGATCGTGATGCACCGAAAAATCTAAACCACTTCGATACCTGACGAACTTCCCATTGCAAAAAGCCGTTTTAGACAAAGCCCCCGTGCTCCGGAAAATCCAGGCTGAGAAGAGACGCCGATTCCTTCCCGGGCTTTCCACAAATCATCTCAATTGCATGTACCAGAAGGCGTGAACCTGAGATGCGTCCAGTTTGTTGCAAAAAGTGTAAAATTTCGAATTCGCATTTGATTTTCCACATACGCCCCGGGAAATTGACCGGCGTAACTGCGGCTTTTAAGGAACTCTTGCGGATAAAATGTTCCACGAGGTGCAATAAGCGGCAGAAATGTATATGTTTTGCGCTGGCTTGTTCCTTTTGCAAAAGATAAATGGTTTCCCTTTTTTTTTTGTATTTAACGATCGGAAAAAGGAATTCTTGGCTTACAACTAAGTAATTTAGGTTAACAGTGATTCAGTCTGTCAAAACCGTTTTCCATATATAAATGAAACGGAATTAAACGTTTGTTGTCGCGTTTGTCGAGCGCTTTTCCTCCCTCGGAGATGCTCCAAAGCTTGCCGAGGAGCATTTTCGAAACTGCTTAAACGAAGCCTGCCCCCTTCCTTAAGAGCGGAGCTTCTCTGATTTCGATTAAGCAAATTTGAAGTTCACTTTCATTTGGTTTTCGGTTGTCGCGAAAAGGCGCGGAATCGGGAGAAATTTCCCGGGAAGGAAACTGCGGCGAAAGAATCGATTAAAATTCATGATGTTGAAAAGTTTTCCTTAGGAATTGGAAGCTTTCAAAGTTTCGGATAATGTTATTTGCTATCCCAGTAAAAGGGTAAAGCCACGGGATAAATATCGAGGCTTATTATGCGGGATGAAAGCCGTGGAAACTGCGGGCACACGAAAAGTGACGCGAGAGTGATGAGGCGTCACAGTCGAAAATTCACAACTTCATTGTTAATGGAAGTAAATTAAAAAATGATTGAACCTCCCGAATATTAAGGCGGAAAAACGGTTGAAGGAATCTCATTTAAAAAGATTGTGTTCGCGTTGCAAAAGAGGCTAAATAAGATTCCGCAGGAAGGAACACAAAGGGAGGGGCCCGGCAAATATACTCTTCCCGTCGTTACAAGGAAGAGGAAAGCAAAAATTGGACAAAGGAGCGAAGAAGCAGCGGGAGGAAGAAGAATTTTCATCCAGGAAGGGTGGGAGAGGGAAAATGGGAGGCCGAGTCGGCCGGGAGAGAAGACGAACGAGAAAATTTGAAGGCGAAAAGCGAAATTAACGAGTTGGAATGCAAAATACAACTTTCGAGCTTTGTCCCTGCAAAGAAAAACAAGATTCGACAATCGGGAACCGCCCGACGTCGCGGGATTTCGGATCAAAAACAACGGAAGTTTGCCGAGGATCAAACGGTTTCGCTGTCATCTCCGACGGGAAGTGGCAGGGCGCGAATCGAGTTTCCGGTACCCCTCCGACGGCAACCGAAAGCAAATTCATCTTTAACTCCGCTGGTGCCGGGCAACGCGAAGGTGAAGTGGCAGGACGTGGGATTAGATTCGGACGTCGAATAGGACTCCAGCAACTTGCTGCGTTGCCGTATTGTACGCCTCGGATAACTGCATTTATACGTGTGAAGAGAAGAAAGAGGCATTCGCTCATGCGAATTGTATTTCGATATTTAAACGCATAAATATACGTTTGTCACATGTTGCACATTGAAAGAGCATCTTCAGAGCAAGGTTAAAAGTACATTTTTATTGCGTTTAAAGTTTTAACGTTGAGATTATATCCATGAAACGAGATAAAATTGGTCGATTCTCTTCAGAACTTCATTAATTAATAAAGTCTATCTTTCTAAAACTTCTGCATTTTATTTTTCGTTCCTTGTCAGAATCGCTTTCATATTATTCAAACTAATGACAGCATTTTAGAACAGCCTTACTTTTTGAAGTAAGACCGGGAATGGATAAATGAATTGGTTAAATTCTTCTTCGCAGGTTCCCCCAAAAAGAGGTTCCACCATTTCCGGTTAACGAACTCTTTGCTGAAATGCAAAATTTTTGTGTATTTCGAAGCTTTTCCTGCCCAGTTAATGCTCTCTCCGCTGCTTGCTCTTTCCTTTGGATCGCGTCGATGCTCGCGAAATGTGGACATTTTTCTTTTCCAATTCTCTTCCTTCCTTCCCCCCCGTCACCGTCTCTGGAATTTTTCTCGGACACTCAATCGGATTCCTTAGCAAAAACCGAAGCGGAAATGCCCGCGAGATTAAAACGGGCAAAATAACCGAAAAAAATTTCTCTTTTAGCACGTCAAACTTTAATTTGAACTTTCTGCACAATAAAAAATAATGCTAAATAAATAATTAGGGAAAATAGGAGAAGAGCCCGTTCGTGGGAAATTTCCTCTTTTGCCCTTTCTTGAAGGGAAATGAATGTGGAGCGATGGCAGAAATACTGAAGACGGGGTTTTAGATTCGTCCGGGAGGCGGCAAGTCCCACGAGGCAGACTTTATCCGCTTCGTGAGTAAAACCCGCACCAAATGCTTGGAAACTATTTCAATTTATAAATCCCCAAAATGTCGAATATCTCTTAAATCCCTGACAATCGAATTCTAATTACACGACGGAAATCAAGACGATAAATATTTGAACTGTAAAAAGACGGGGACGGGAGCGCATAGCGTGGAGAGTTTTCAGTTCCAATGTTTTTTTGAATTAAAATGCTTGTATCGAAGAATTTTCCGGCATTTTCAGATGATTCAAATCCGGGAAAATCCGGTTTTTCGAAGACACTTTCAAAGAATCACCCAAAAGTAGCTCGCCGCGGGTTGCAGACAACCGAAAAGTCCTCCTCCTGCAAGTAATATGTTAAGGGAGTTGTGCGAATTGCAAGTTTGATTTAAGAGCAGCCTCGCTTTCTCTGTTTGGTCAAACATGCGGAATCCTTCGCAAAAAAATTGGGAATCCAAATCGAAACAAGTTAGTTTTGAAGTCGGGACGCAGAATTACTTTCCCAGAGTGAGAAATTGGAGAAAGGGTTGAGAACCCGCCACTTTTTCCTCCCCGATTTTCCCGCGGGAGTCGCAAAAGATAAATATGCAAAACCTGAAAGAGCGAAGTGCGGAGGAATCAAATACCTTTGAAAATCGATTTGCGATTCATTTGAGAGCCCGACCGTCGGCGTATGCCGAGCTCTTTCCGCCATAAAAAGGACGGCGACTCTTGCGAAATTTCCGAGCGCATCGCTGGAAAAAAGCGAACGGCGAGATGGGGAGAGAAAACTCGTCGGGGAAGCAACGGAAGAATTCTTCCAGGTCAAGCGGTGGACGGAGGTAAAAAAAAATCTTCCCGGGCCCTTACGTCAAGTCCCATCGTGGAAGGAGACAGAACTGCGGATTGTTTTAATCGCCGGATTTTCCCGCCGGAGACGACCCGTCATCCTTTTTTACATCTAAGCCACGGATTTGGCTCAAAGACTTGAAAGATAATTCAAGACCGCGGGGCTTATCTTTGAAAGATGGAAACCTAATTATATCCGCTTAAAAAGTGATTACGTCCGGAATAAGCCATTACCAAATCGCGTTTTGACTTAAAAGTTAAATGCAAAACGGAATCATTTTGGGTTAGGTTTCAATTTTACTCGAAATATGACTTGAAAATGTCAGAAGGCATCGGAAAATTTTGAATCCGACCTTAATGGATGCCTTTTAATGCAAATTCAAAGGCAGCGCCTCCGTTTCGTACATCAGCAGCGGAGCCGCCAAACTTCGCTGGTAATGGCGGCTTCTTCCCATTGTTCTCTTTTAATTGCCGCCATAACTTTCTCGAAGAAAGAAATCCTCATCGAAGGCGATCAATCACTTTGCTGCGGGTTTCATGTATTCGATCTATCCTGCGGCATTCATCAATTTCCCGGCCTCAGCTTTTGCGACGTCAAAGGAGGACGTCCCGAAAAGTTCTTTACCGTGCGGGAGCCATCACTTTCCGAAAATAACTGACTCAGCATTCGGCAGCGCGGAAAGAGTCGATTGTTAACAATTTTAACAATTTTGCATTTGTGCGATAATACAACGATTTTTGCCCCGTGCCTCCGGTACAAGAAGGTTAAAACTTACCCTCTGAAAGATTGTCAAAACAGGGTTTTTGTCAGAAAAAATATTACTGGACACGCAGGGAGATAAGTAAGGGGATTTTATACATTAATTGCATCCAATTTGACCGAAAGTTATTTAGAATAATCTCCGTCCTATTGGAATCCACGACGATGTGAATTTTCACCGATGGCGGTTCAAAATCCGACACCAAATTAACCAGCTCGTTTTGCCTGGAAAAAGGATTTTCCAATCGCGGGCCACGCTGTACGGTAGATCTCAAACGCCCGCGTCTTTCGAGAAAACCGGAAAAACCTCGCACTTCGATTATTTCGAACCCCGAAAGACGGAGTCGTGCCCGTTCGCTCGCCACACGTCCGCCAAAGTCGGTGGGAACGTTCAGATGAAAATTCGCAAATTGCGTTTGGCAGAAAACTCTTATTGGAATGTTTCTCTCTCTGGAGGCAGGCGCCCATTATTGCGCGATGCAGAAGTCGGATGTGCAAACAGTCCTTTAAGGATTCTTGCGGGAGACCAACCCTCTGCCGGGCCTCGTTATCACTTTCCTTGAACCAACAGCAAGCATCGATGCTAAAGGCAACTTCCGAAGCAGGATTACGACAGAGATGCAGAAAAAAATCTCCCTGGATAATTTTATAACCATCTGCACTTTCTGCCTATCACCCTTTATTGCTTTTTAAGGAAAGAATAAAAAGCTGGAAATGGTGCAGTTAAAAACCTCTGTTGCTTTGAAAGCCTGAATAACGGGCAAAGCTTTTCATTAGCAAACGGATTACCGACTTCCTATGAAAAATTTTCGCGATTCTTTTTATTTTCGATGCGAGTTTTAGCTTTTCCAGATAAATATATGCATTAATAATATAAACGATGTGTGATTTTGAGTCCTTTTATGATGTAGATCAAGGTTTCAAAACTCATTTCTCTCGCGACGGCAATCTACTGCCTGTAACGGTTATTCGTTTATGAATATTGGTGCGCAACATACCTCAGGAGAAACAATTTATCTAGTAAACTGGAGGTTGATAGATAAGGAATGCTCATGGCTTAAACCGATTTCGACCCGTTTTCCTTCGATGTTTTTCATTCCAGGGATATTGTCCAAATGTATCGTTCCAATATCCGTTCGACTTTCTGTTGCCCTGCGAGCCTCTTTCGCAAAATTTTAAAGAGAAGCCGGAATCGGGATCAGGAAATCCTCGTAGTAAGTGAATAAGATGCTAAACGGCCAAAATGGCGATAAAAATCCGTCAAGCCGATGGAAATTTCCCTTTTCCGCAGCGAACAAGAGAGACTGCTCAAGGAACTCGAACTAAGATACTTTACCCGAGCAAAGGTGCCGCTACGGGCATTTGACAAAAGTGGAATCAGCCTGAGGAATACCGCAACTTACTCTCGGAAAGCCTGAACGGCGACGGTATAACTCTGAAGATTTCGACATTCAGGCAGAACCGAGATTTGACGGGCACGGCATCGAGCATAATTCCCGGACAAGACAGCTAATCGGAGTCCGAAAATTTTCCGATGTCCGAAGTGCTTGCTCGCCGCTTAAGAGGCGAGAGGATCTCCTGAGCATCAGCAGCCGTGAAAAAAGACGAAACACGGAGAACTACTGCAAATAACCGAGGATGGCGGATATCTGGGATATCGTCGGAAAACCGAAAACATCACAAAAAAACCGGGAGAATATCGGCGTTAGTTATCCGCTGACAGAGGTAGCATGTGTTTTTACCTGTTGGACCGCCGTAAAAGGAAACCACGACGTACTAGAAAGTCCCAACGAGAACCAAACCGCGAGGCAGCCTCGAACGGAGCGTGCGGGAGACTGAACGGAAGGCTTTCGATCCTCTCCGCAACTCTCGTCGGCGTCATGCGTACAAAAACCGAACGCTCTCCTCCGACTGCGGAATGTGGAATTCAGTTCAACGTTCTCATGTAACAAATCACCGGCCAATTTTCGCCGGCCCAATCAAAGTTTCGGACAGAATCATGGAAACGGCAGCATTCGAACCGGGTTGATGGACTGCAGACAGAAACGCCAGACATCACCCGCAGATCCTCTCAATCAGCGATTCATTTAAATCTTTGGATCGGTCCCCGTGTTAACGAGACGGCGAATGCAAATTAGTTCTCTCGTGTTCTTTCCCGATTGGTAAAATATTACCCGTGAAATCGAACTTTCCGGCTTTTATTAATGCATGAAATCAGGTTCCAATAAAAAGAAATTTGGAGCCGGTCTTTTATTCGGAGCTGACAAAACTCCCATTATCATTAGCCTTTTACCAATTGCCAAATTCCCCGTCTTACCCTTCCAATTTCTAAAGCAAATTTTTTCCTGGGATTATTTACCCCCTTTCAACTGTAAATCACCCTTTCGATCAGATTTCCGTTTCCGCTTTCCTAAAAGTAATCACAGACACACACACTAACTTCTCCGATTCCATTTCTCCGTCAGCGTAAGCGTTCACTTTCCCCGTTCCCTCTCATCCCGGGCACCTTCCCGCGGAGGTCGGCGTTCGGATGCTCCCACTTTCCGAAAACAGTTCATTTCACTTAATTTTGATATTTGACAAAACTAAATTCGATTCCATCCACGAAAGTGACAAAAAAGAATGTAAAACGGCACTGGAATTTGATGGAAAACGTTACAAAGAAAACGCGATTAAAATGAACGTTCAGTGCAAAGGAAACTGGGAATTTCATTATATTCCTCATGCAAATAATCATGTCGGGGCTGAATATTAAATTTTCTGAATAGTATCTGGGAAAGTGAAGTTTCGGCTCTATTGCGAAGATCTCCTATGGAGCCCAGAGTTAACTTATAAGGTACGATGGAGCTTCGTCACGTAGCTCCGGATGGTTCACGAACAATTCGATTCCATGGCAAAAATCTCCAAATAACACGGACGATTTCTGTGAAAAGCCACATTGACTGAAAACGAAATTCGAATTTCCATCATTCGAGATACGACGAGATTGACGTGCTCTCGAAAGCCGGGAAGTGTCCTGCCATTAGCGTCTACATTAAGTGGTGCTTCCGGGCATCAGCGCCAGAAGTAGCTTTGCTCGGTATGAATCATGAAGGCGCCTTCTGATTAGCGGAAGCTGACAGACTGTGGCTTTTCTGCTTCCTGCGTCGAGCTGTGCTTTTCTGTGGGGAGCGGTGGAAGATATAGCGGTAATATGGAAAAACTGACCGATCCTGCGCGTAATTTTCCGCGGTTCTACGATGCCGAAATCGTAAGGTGAAACGAAATTGCAGAAATACCCGGTCAGATAAGTAAAGTTTTTTGTTATTTTTTTTATTACATTGTTCGTCACTTTTAGGACAGCATATAACTCTTTAACTTTCTCATTTAAGCTTCATACACAGTTAGGAAAGTTTTAACGTTCTCTTAACCCTATTCCGGGTTGTTTGTACATCCCATTCTAGACTCAAGCTTCGTAAAGAGATTGTGAATAGCCTCACACCCATATGTGTTCGTCTTTATGCTGTAGAGGGAGAGCCTTAAGGAAAGGAAAATCAACAATATGTGAAGCGCTCTCGGCCGAACATTTGATACAAGTGAATTGAGAAATTTGTTGAATTACAATGTATTTTTCAGACTGGCAGAACTTCCTTCGTTTACTCTCTGGTCCTTGTCAACGATATCAAAATTTCGTTCTGTACAACAGAAAAGAAAAGCAGTGAAGCAGAGATAGAAAAACTTCCGTGGTATTTCCCCGATCGAGTGTTAGCAGACTTCATTTGGATGTTCAGCCGGATGCAAAATATCGACTTTGAAATTTCCTAAACGTGCAAAGCGTCTTTCTATCAATGTTCAAATGTTCCGCACATCAACGAAACATCACCGAATGGCAATGCACGTGAGGAGAATGGCGGGTAGGTAAATTTTCTCACGGCTAACGTCACCAATTACGAAAACACCTAAATGAAAAGCGGCCAACGAGGATGAGCTCTGGTGCGCCAAAGCACCAAAGTGCAGGAACCAATGCAAAACTCATCCCGATCACGCAGCGATGAAGAGATGAACTCCCTCAGAACTAAGCAAGCACTTTGAAAAAGTTTTTGCCAGCAAATCGAGCTGTCCTTAAGATGAAATCACATCATTTGTTTGGACATGCTGAACTCCGGGGAGAATAGGTGTTTCACCCGAATCACTCTGCCACAACTGACCTGAGAAAACAAACAACGCAGAAATCTAATAGAAGAAAAATAACCATTATTAATCTTAAATTGCATTATACACAGTACATTCCCATGTGAACTGAACTAAACAAGGAATTTTTTCCATAGTTTGACTTACCCAAGCAGCTTGTGAACTTTTCCTTTGCCTCAGCAGGTTTTTTTCATTTGGTTTTCGTCTTTGATATTTTCGATAACAAAATATCGCAAATGTACAGAAATGAAAAATGTCCCTTTCTTGTGGAATTCATTTGTAATTGGAAGTAAACAAGAGAAGAAAAAAAGATTATTGGCAAGCGTAATGAGAAGAAAAATCAGAACGAATTGAAAAAAAAATGGACAGACTAAAATAGGAAAAAATATATATAAAAAAACAATTATTTTTGTGGAATCAAGTCTAAATTTTTTAAAACAAATGGAAAATCTGATTTTATGGAAAATTCATCATATTTCTGAATGATCTTACAGGTTAGTTTTTTTTACCTTATTCATTCTTATTACTTCCATGCCCTTTAAAATACATTGCTCATCTTGATGTTAATTATTACATATGTATATCTGCCCGTTTCTGTTTACTATAGCATCTGAAAATTATATGAAAAATAAAAACTCAGAGAATGTTAGCAATTATGACTCAAAATAATTGACATTAATACCTTTATGTATAATATTTTTCTGACATTTTTTGCTTCATTATATTTAACTTTTAAAAATATAAAGTGATGTTCCCGTTTTTGAATGTTACATTCCTGCATCCGGATACCTTGACAAGGAGAAAGTGTTTCGAAAATATCAACAAAATGGAAATAGATTTTATAAAATATTAATGGAAAAAAAAAATGAAAATATTTTCTTTCAGAGATTTTTCGAAAATACACAAATCCCACGAGAGAGGCCATTCTTCTTGCGTTACAACGTGCAGACTTCAAACGGCAAATCGATATCTCGACTATTCATTGAAGATGATACTTTCAATATTTATGTAGCTCAACATTAATTTGTAAATAAATTCTTTTTTTTAAATCGACTGCACTCTAATTTATATTAATCCTCGGCTCAATCTGCTTTTCTGATTATTACGCGTTAAAATCATTGTAGATAGTTCGATTATCGAAAAGCGGGAGAAATATTTGGGTCCGAGTTTGGTGACGCTGTAGATGTCTCACCGATCGCGCTTTGGAATGCGATAGAGCTTTGCAAAGTTGACGACAGGTGGAAGCACCATTATCTTCGGGGCGAAGATGTTTGCCATTTAAATTCGTATGCTTGTAAATTCGTTTCATTTAAATTTTTCCTATATTACATGTATTCCATCTGTCCCTAATAACATTAAAAATGTTCCTTGCAAGGTGCTTCGAATCTTCGGTTAAAATTGAAAAAATATAAAAAAAAAAATCCATTTTTTAGTCTCCCAGATTAATGCTGGGAGACTAAAGGTTCGATTATGTAAATTGCGTGACGAAAGAGCCGAAAGAATCGCCTGCTGATGGTGAGCCAAAAGGAATTTGCCACAGTTAAGCAGAAACTAAAATCTCTGAGACTTTAGAGAGGATTGTGCTGATGTCTAAGCGATTTTCGCCTAGGTGCAAACCAAGATATCTACAACAATGATCAATGGATCAAACGTTTCACCGTGAAATAGATAGTCTGGATCGTTATAAGAGCTGAGATTTTTCTCGAGGAGAAAGAACCAAAAGCGGTGAACTGAAAAAAGCTGTGCTTCAAAGTGGCTGCCGCACCTGAAAAATCGGTCAAGAAACTGAAAAAGAGCATAAAATCATGAAAAATTTGGCAATTTCAATGTTTCGTTTGAAACATCACACTAAAACTTAACGTAAATTAATTTTAAAGTTGTTTACAATACAATTATAATAAAATTTTTTTTTCATTTTGCAACTGAAACTTTTTTATCAGACTGTGAAAATCTGAAAGGAAATAAAATTTATTTTAATTATTTTTTTTGTGTACGTAAAATAAATGGGATACGTTCGTTTTTTACAAAGGAAATGTAGAATAAAATATTAGCTAAACAGAAAAATCAATTTTGGATCCAGATACTAGCAAGTTAAATAGATGTAAGGATTTCTTGATGATTTACTGTCATAAATTTAGAATAAAGATTATGTTTATAAGTTTAAGAGTGTTGACATTTTGCAACTGATATGGTATCGAACAAAATAGTGAGAATGTATTCGTTTTGATAATTAATTTCTATGAGATATCGCAGCGGCACGAAAAGATGACAGAGGAAAGGGTTCCTGGATCCTACCCAATGCTACCCATCAGTAAAACAGAAGTTTTCGAAGTTTCGTTATTAAAAAACTTGCAATAGTCAACTAAATTTACAGTTGCAAAAGCTAAAATGAAATTCCATAATGAAGAATAAAATTTAGTTAGTTCCTTAAAATGAATGAATATGAAAATTGCTACGTAACATTATTTTGTATTCAATTTATAAAAAAAGAAAATTTCTTGCAAAAAAAAAACAGAAAAATCTGAATGTTAATAATTTATTTCCTAACTAAAATATAGGAAAAGTAGATAAAAATGTACTAAAATATAGGAGTTAAGTAGATATTTAATGGGATGTAAGAAGAGACAGTAACATATTTAAGAGTTAGACGGTAGATATTTAACCCGATGTAAAAAAAGTTAATAACCTATGCAATTTAATACATGTGGATACGTTTGTATTTTATTATATAATTATAGAATATGGTATTAGCCAAGCGAACAATTGTTCTTAGATGGGGATACTAACCAGTTTAATAGAAAATGTATATATTTTCTGAACATTTATTTTCATAAATTTATACAACAACATACAAGGTTGTAAGATTTCGGATTATTCATCCTTCGGGAGAAAAAAAGAAAGCAAATTTTCTTAACCCTACCCTGAAACCTGAACACCTATAGAAACGCGTCAAGCTGTTGCCTGACTAATCAATAGAGTTAAATGGGAAAAGCTAACTGCGGATGCTACTTCTTCACTGTTGTAACCGCACTGGAAATTTTTCTGCTTCTGTATGCTTTAGCTGTGAAAACCTTTTACGTAGCAAAAACAGCTTTTTAACATCAGTCGCAAACAAAAATACCTATTGTGGATTAAAACTCATTAAAAGGACAACGAGGCTCATTGTAAAAGGCGCCTTCAGGACTTTGCGTTGTTCCTTTCCGATGAAATCTATGTATTCGATGCAACTTTGCAAAACCGAGGAAACTGCAATAGTAAATGTCAATAAGCTAATATAAATTATAAGCTTAAAACCTTCTTTACGTCATTGATTACGGAAAATTTAATTCTTCAAGAAAACTCGCTTTTTCTGCTATGTATAAATATTAATTTTTGCTATGTATGTATAGCATTAACATTAACTAAACATGATAGTGCTCTATTTCCATCATATTTGAATATTTAATAATACCCTTTTTTAACTTTATTTAGTAAAAAACTTTATATTATATAACTATTTTAACTTTATTTATTAATCTGAAAATTAAAAATCATTAAAATCATTACAAAATTTATTTTATGTTCAAAATTTTTCCCCTCCAAAAAAAGTAAATGAAAAGGTAAATAAATCTTTGAATAAGTATTAAACAAATTTTAACTGTGACCAAAGGTTTTTCTCAAGGAAAGCCAAATACTAACTGTTTATACCTGTTCCTTGTTTATCAAGCGTCTGGTTGATTTAAGTATAAATCATCCTTAAGGCTCTGATTTACAGCGTTTTTCTTTGCTGTTCCATGTGATAAATTTATAAGAAATTATCATTTTATTAGCTATTTATATCAAAAAAGCTTACAAAAAAATCAAATATATCCATTTAAGTTAATTATTTAAATAATTGAAGATGTAGTATATGTTGAAAATTATTTTAATAAAATATTTAGAACGGATTTCGTCGATAGTCACAGTCTGATTTCTTCGCTGCTCAATTGACTTGCCTTGGTTTATTTCGTTCATCACAAAATTTTTCTTTTTTACATTTGTATTTGAAAGACGTTTGTGCAGATAGAAATTGATTCATAATAATGCGAATTACATAGAAAACCGGGAAAACATTGTTACCAAAAAATAAAATCTGATTAATATTTAATAAGATTATTTATCTGTAAATTTGTTAATAATTTAGCATTTTTGGAAATTAAAAAAAACATAATTTATCTTATAAAGACCATCCGTTTTGGTGTAATATCAATGGTAAAGCATTAATACTATTTTAAATGAAAGTTTTGTTTCATTTCATCTATTTTATTACTGTTCGCACACACTTCGCATTAATTTCTGTGATATTCATCCACTTATGCCTAAGACGGCTAAGATTCAACAAAATTTTTTTTCTCATGTGCTGACCGCTTAAGATTTGTTAATGATCACAGATATGTATTCGCAGTTGAGCCTTGACAGCATGACGTGCCGAAAATCGCTGACCTCCGATTTCTACAGATTATGGGGTGATTTCCATCCCGATCATAACATCGTAATGTCGCTTTAATAAGATATCCCAACACGTAACCAAGTCAAATTATACAATTGGCAAAGGGCTGCGCCCCTCGAACCCTCTCCTACGGCTAATTTATGCGCAAAATATGCTCGAAATCAATCCGTTTTGCTCTAAATATGACAACTGGAGGGTGGACAGATATTAAAACTGTGATATTTCCGTATGGGGGCGCGCGCGTGGAGGGAAAAAGCCGCGTGCCACGTTCGAGGGGCTGATAGATTTATAATTGAGAACACGTGCTACGTTTTCGCAGTCTGGATCCGAAAAAATCTGGAGCTTATTAAACGAATTAGAAACAGTTTCCGGATTTATGAAATATTTAATTAAATCCGCACCCGGACTCGCTCCACGATATTCTGCTGCGAGTGAAAAAAAAAACACGGATTGCTTTCGTGCGAACGGGGATTTAGGGGGTGATCCTTTATGCAAGTGAAACGGGGATGAAGAAGCAGAGCCAAGTGCGAATGGGCTTGTGACAAAAGTTGGATAAGCCGGGTCCGAAAGCAACTTTAATGACAAAAATGAGAATATTCCCCCCAAAACTGAATTCGCATTTAGGTTTTGAATCACGAGGCACGCACCTGACGTGCCAAAGAATCGTGCTGCCGTCAAAGCTTAATGGAGGAATGGCAACGCAGTGGGTAAGCGAAATTCCGATGCTTTCGAATGTTTCACGATGTTCTTTTTCCCTAAGGTTCCAGGTTCATCTGTTGCCAAGAGTTGAAATGTACGGCTCCCGAACGTTTCGATTGACAAGAGAGCGTCATCTTTCACTCCAGTTAGTTTAATAAACAAAAGCATATGTTAATTATTTAAAGTAAAATTTACTTCCACAAAACACTTCGGGATGTAAGAGCTGGAGAAAAATCCGACCCCGGACTTTCCTTCGGCACTGATGTTGTCTCTACAGCAAAGGCGACCAATTCGAATCGTTTTCGAAAGGAGCGATGCGGAAAAGCCAATGAGAGAGTTGTAGGCGGGGCCTGTCGCCGCGCTTTTCCACATCGCGACAGCGATTCCGGGTTAAAAGCGACTTTCGGAATTAGCAATGGACAATCGACATGTAAAATTTTCACTTCTTTCAATCCGAGCTGAGTTCGAAGACGTTCGAAACTAAAATTTTTCCGGAGTGACGAGGAAAGATTTTCGCATGTAATAAAAGCAGGAGCTTCAAATGTCAAACTATTCTACGGTCAACGGGGATCAAAGTCATTTCTGGGACAGCTCCTCCGTAACGGTAAGTCTAAGAAATTCCGCCCTCACGAAGCCCTTTTGGCCACTCCGGTTTAATGTTTCACTCGGGTGACCGAAGAATTATTGGAAGGTTCGTTCGCAGCCTCTGAATGCGTCAGATCTAATGCCACCCGGTTATGGAGATTTGACATCCTACGGAGCTCTGTGGGATCACCACATTGCCGGATATCCTCCCATGGGTCTGGCCAGCGAATTATGGTCCGGCAATCATGGAAACGTTTTGCAACAAAGGTGAGGATAATTTTAGCGACTCTGCGACGTGCACGGAAACCGATTTTTGAAATGTGGACCCTTTCAGATTTCCACCTCAGAGGGTTTCCACCGGTCAGGTCAGTCAAACGGCAATCGGAACGCCCGTGCCTCACAAGAAACCCAGGCGCAGGGTTGCGACCCTTGCCCAGCGCAGGGCCGCCAACATTCGGGAACGAAGAAGGATGTTCAACTTGAACGAAGCCTTCGATAAGCTCCGCAGAAAGGTTCCGACGTTTGCATACGAGAAAAGGCTTTCCCGCATTGAGACCCTGAGACTAGCTATTACTTACATCAGTTTCATGGTAGAGCTTCTCGATGGCGGGCCGAAAAATGGGAGAATCGATTCCCCCATCTGCCATTTTTCCAATCCGAGATCGGAATTTCTGCCATATTCTCTAATCCCAAATTAATTTCACTTTTAAAACTTTAGGCTGTTGAATTTTTTCGGTGTTATTCCTTAGGATTCTCGAGTCTTCCAAAATGCTTAAAAATTAAACATGTATGATGTGAAGAAATGAACATTTTTTTTTATTATTCCCATAAGTTTATTAGAAATTTTTTTTTCAAACTTTACAATAATTTTTCTAATTATAAAATTTCTCTAATCTTAAATTCGAGTGTAAAAAATTTATCATACCAACTTATAAAAGTTAAATTAGTCATTAGTATTGCTGAAATTATTCACTGAATATATTAAAATGTAGAATTCCATCATTTTTAATAAAAATATTTAGCTTGTACCGTAAGATATTTGTAAACACTTAAGCTATGCATTGGGGATATTAAAATAAACTAAAATGTTATTTAAACAATTAATATTTTACAAAGCAAATATTTAACGTCAGAATTTAAAACTTTATATTTTTTTTTAGTAATTTTCATTTATCTTTTAGGCAACCAAACTTAGGTTTAGAATAGAAAAAAAATTCTACTAATGAATAAAATTCTGAAAGTATACATTCTATTTGGGCATAATGATTAAGATTATATACAGCGCGTAAATTGATATTTAGATATACTGGATAAACTCCTTTCTTCTTCTTCTTCGATAAGAAACTTTAAGATGGCCAAAGCTCACCCTTTACGAATTTACTTCCTATATAAAATAAATGTTTCTCGAATTAACTATCTTTTCGAAATTTTTACAATATTTAGATTTTTATAATGTCAGCACAAACCATCGAATAGCTGATTTAATAAGTCTATTTTATCTAATTTTAACATTTCTATGGCAGATTCGCAACTGCCAACGCAGAAAGATTAATTTAAAATTAAATATTATCCTGGTTTTGCCTAAATATTGAAACAGTTCGAAATTCATAAATAACCAAGAAAAATTTTGGTTAATTAATTTCAATAATCAGTAATTTACAATCTTCTTAAAAATTAGACAATATTGCGCTTTTAGCACAAATTACATATTAAAAATTAAAAGTAAACATCTCAATATGAAGAATCTAAAATGTTATTGGTGTGCGAAACAAATCAAATATAAACTATGCTCAAATTCTTAAATCAATTATTTTAAATGTTCAATTTTTTCAATCTGTTATTTGAAATAAATTATAAATTATTTTTAGTGTATGAAGTGTAAACTGATAAATGATATTTAGGAAAATTAAAGACGACAGAAATGATCAACCCTGACGAGAAGACCCTGGATTTGGGTCAAGTCTTTTAGATCGAGAAGTATTCAGTACGGGAAAATCTTTTTCAAAATTTGTACTAATTTCTTGCATTCTCTTCTCCTGTTGTGGTAAATTATTGTTCGGTATTTTATCAGCGTTGATTTTATTCAGACTTGCCATCTTATTTTTCTCAATTAAAAGTGAAACCCTTTTTAAAATTTCCTCACTTGGAGGAAATCTTATCTTGCTCTTCTGCTGCTTTGTGGTATGATTAACGACCTGAATTTAGGAATTAAAAATAAATATTTTTTATAAAGAAAATTATAAATTATAAAATAACTTTTAATTTTATAATGCACTGTAAATGAGGACTTAATCTTTAATGTTTAATGTTTAATATTATAATATCAAAAATTAAATTTAAAAAGTAAGTAATTCTTTTACAAATATTTCTTACCTTAATCCATTCGTTCCCTTTTTCGATCCTTTCAGGTACATTATCTGACCACATTGATTCACACTCTTTCTCGGATATGACAGATCCAGTAGGGTCATTTCGAACTTTTTCTGTTTCGTTATTTTTCCTTTTGCTTGCTTTCTTCTTATTCTTGGATATTATTTTCACTGGCGTATTATCTTCGGCATATTCTAATGATACAGGTTCAGTTTTATTAATCATTTCGATCAGACTATTGTCCGGTGCGTTCAAATATGTAGCAATTCGTCTTTGTCTCATACATGCATGCCAATCTCGGTAAAAATTCGTTATTTCTTCTAGGTCTGAATCCTGAAGAATTTCCAAGGCCCTAAAAGTTAATTTATCACCATTAATATTATTCACGTAACTGATTTGCAATAAATTTCACCAAATTCCCAGTCACGATAATAACTTAGGTCACCACAATGCTTAAAAAAGTTCCCTCTTAAGCAAAGAAATTTTAGAGGGTCTCTTTGCAGGTAAGAGGTAAAGAAGGTAAATATTAAAATTATAATTACTTGGCAGAAATTTAGGTTCTTATTTCATTGCGGATACTTGATTGATCCCTTGCCTGTTGATTTTATTATCTTATTACTCATCGGTTATCAACACCAGAGATCTCTCAAGTATGAATGGAACATAGGCGAAAGGTTAAATGAAAAAGAAAATTATCAGGAATAGGAAAAAATAAAAAAAAATTCTCATATTTTTCAATTTTTTAAAAATACCTTGATTCAAGAAAAGTTGGCAAATTTAAACTTATAAATTCCATTGCACTTTGCTTTAACTGCTTAGCATTGTATGTCACTGCTAACTGGAAAATTTCGGCTGCATTTCTTAGAGAGAGGAGATGAGCCAGACTAAATTCGGCAACCTCTTTTAATCGGTTGCATAAAAATTGATCTGCAATAATCAGTATCACGCTGGAGAGATCGGAATCTTCAGATATTAACACTTCTTGAGCTTCGTCAGTATATAAATAATTTATGAGAACCCGTAAAGCTCTTCCCGAGATCGGAATTTTTATGTGTGTTTTTTGTGTTGACTTGAAAAAAGATAAATTCATCAGTGAAGGATAAAAAGAAAAAATTACCATTTCTTCCAATTCCAATTAAAAATTCGAAATTACCTCTAACCATGGATGATTAATCAAGGCGTTGCAATATTCTAATCGTGAAACTAAAATACATTTATGAGCTCTAATTTTGATTCCATCTTCCGACTTAACTGTAATATCACACAGGTGCTCAAACTTGTTTCGATCGAATTTTAGAGTATGAATGCTATAATCTTCTTTGCTGTTCTCATTTTTCTGCCAAATGCGATTATTTTTGTATTTTAAATTTTCTACTTTCGACCTCAAATCTGATAAGCCAAATTTCTTTGCCGCACGTTTTAACAATTTCAAAGGATTCGGATTCTTTTTACACTTTTTTCCTGAAGGCCTTTTGCTTTTCGGAGAGTTTTCTTGCGAGTCATGCTCATTACTCGATGTAGATTCAGTGTCTTCTTCATCATCACTTACAATTTCTTTGGATTGTATTTTGCTTTTGTTATCCTTTAAATCTATACTGTAAAGTGTAAAATAAGTACAATGCAAATCACATCGAAAAAAATGTCAGAACAATTGAAATACACTCTTTTTACCTAATGGGACAAAGCCCAAGGTGCAACAAGTCGCAATCACCAGTATATATGAAAGTTATTATTCTACGGAAAATGTCGGCCCGCATCTTATTGATCTTCACGAAAAGCTTCCCATTTATTTCTTTTGCTTCATTCATCATATTCTCCAAAACAGAACTCGAACTAGCTATTATGAAACGATGTCCGAAAATTTTTTCTCTTCCCACCTATAACATTTATAAATTCTTTTAGTTAAAACTGAGATAAGAACCGAATGATTGTTTCAAAATATTATTTTCAATTTTACTCAACAGAATCCAAATAACGAAACAATTTTATTTACTTGAAAAATGACATCATGTAAATTATCAAAATCTGTAGTAGTATCTAATAATTGCTTCAAGTTTTCCTTCATTTCTGACGATTCAATTTCCGGAATGCATCGCAATCCAGACCTTGGATGAATTTGAGTTACTGCAAAATTTCTTCCTCTAGGATCGGACGTTATTTTGATACCTCTATGTACGTTTTGTATTCTTTTCAATTTGATGTAATGAACATGTTGGAATATCGAATTCGATCTTTGCTTCATAGTGATTTTGTCATAAACTTTATTCGGAGATGCTGAAATAAGCATATAATTAATGATTAAGTGTAGATTATTGAATAACAATTCGAAAAATCAATATTTATTTTTTATTAACTATCATGCAAATGATGCACTCCACTAATATATTAAATTTTATTCTTATGTGATAAATTTAATCTAAAATACATATAAAATTTATTATATTTGTACAAAATTGGAACACTAATTATGAAATTAATAAATAAACAAAACTAATAAAAAAAATATATCTTATTAGTACGTTATCATTCATAAATGCTTTTACATGCATACAATAAAAATATATTCGTACAAAAAAATATAAAGACACGAAAATAAGAATTAGATAATATAGTGTAAGCTAATTAGGCGTTAACAAGATTTTTGGTAGTTACCCCTGATGATTATATAGCTTGTAATAAATTTTAAAAATTTAATTTTTAACGAATTTTATTTTAACTATTATTAATTTAATTTTTAACATTAAGTCATTTTCAATAGATACTGTAAAGAAATGGAACTTTATATTTGTAATTTAAAACTTACAAGAATTGTATATTTTCCATTTTTTTTATTAATGATAAAGTCATTGTATATAGTTCTAAAACTGCAATAGGTTGTTCTTAATTTTTTTATTATTCATATTAAATTAGGGCAATTCGTGAAAATTAATTTAAATTTACTTAAATATTAAAGTTAAATTTAAGTGTAATGCTTAAAACTATATTATAGAATTTAAATCAAATCAGAAATTAATAAAAGAATTTAAGTTTTATTTTAAATAAATATTACGAAATTATTTTTGTGTGCTTACATTTCTCAGTGTCGCTCTGAGTTTTCAATTTCTTCGTTTTCACTTCTCCTTGGAATGCCTCTCCTTCCCTGGTTGTAAGTAACAAAAAATCTTTGTTTAATGCAATGTCTGATATTTCAATTATGCGACGTAATGAAATTGAACATTCAGGGGATATACCATTTTCTTTTGATTCTTGCCACCAGTAAACCATATTATCTTCGAATAAAACTAAAATTTTCAATTCCTCTGCAGTTTTATCTTGAGGGCAGTCGATATTTGCTTTGTGCTCTAAATGGCCACCGATAGCACAAATTTTTACTGCAATACTAAAATTAAAAGTTATTTGAAAGTATCTTTTTTTTTTTTTTACCTTACATATACAATAATTTTAAGCTTTTAAACTAAAATACCAATTTGCTTTTATTTGTACCTGCTTTTCGACGACGACATAATCCTTTTACAACAAAATTTATTCAGTAAATAAATTCTACCCATATTATCGGACATGACAATGGCTCCTTCACTAGATGCAACTTCAGCAATAGAAGCACCTTTTAGATTAGGAATAGAAGCCGGTTTTGGACAGACTATAGTTTTTGGTCCTTTTTTATGTCCCAACTGTCCTCCATTTAAACCGCATGTAAAAATCTGGATTAAACAAGTAATTGAGTACGAAAAAAAGCCATGTGAAATTTAATAAAAAAAACCAAAGTCTCGCACCTGATTTTTAGACCAAAATGCACTGTGATATTTATTAGCGCTCACACCAACGATTGCATTGTCTTTGAACGATTTTATCATCTTCGGTGCAAGAATTTTTTCCGGAGGAGGACAATGTCCTAGTTGATGATAATTATTTAGTCCAAAAGACCAAACTGTTTTGTTTTTCAATAGTAAAACAGTGTGATCATTTCCTAAGGCTGCCATGACACAGGACATTCCGGGCTCGTGTCCGACATTTACAACTTTCGGTACTAACGTCGTAATTTCATCATCCAATCCAAGTCGTCCTCCCAAACCGTGACCGCAAGACCAAACTTGCCCCTCATGAGAAACGAATATAGAATGATATTCGCTCATAAAAACCTGAAAAATTAAAGAATTTATTCATACATATATAAAAAAATCTTGAAGTAAATTAAACCTTATTAAATGAGAATATTCTTTATATGAAATAAAATAAATTTTTTTACTTATAAAATATACATTACCAATAATTAATAAAAAACTGTGATACTGAATTTAAATTTATTATATTTATATTTTTCTACAAAGTGAAAAAAAAATATTTGTAAGAAACAATCAAATCTTCTACTTTTATTTGAAAATAAGATTTTCTTAGTATATAAAAAATCTGAAATTAGTTCTGTGTTAAAAGATTTTATGTTAAACATTGATTTACACTAATCTTTGATAGGCATTATTATTCTATTATTCTTGGAAATAAATGGCAGAACAAAAAAAGATTAATTCAAACCAAATGCTACTTTTTAATATTGGTAAAAAAATTTATCATTCATGAATATTATAATGAAGATAATATTTTGTAATACAAATAAATTCAATAATGTAGATAAAATTATTAATTAAAGTAGTTAAATTTTTTTCATTTGCAGTATTATTAAAACAAATAGATTAATCAATTAGAAAACTTAAATAATTTGTATTTAAAGGGCAAATGCTCTTTGAATTTAAGGGTAATTCATGTTAAGAAAATCAGGACTGATCTTATCAATTTTTAAAACAATGAACTTTATAACCACAATTACATATCCTATAATACAGATTAGCTAGCAGCATATATGCCAGCAGTTACAGAAAGCAAGCTCATATGTTTTGCCTATATGGATAATTGGTGAATTAAAATTTTTTATTAGAAAAAATTAAGCTCTACATAATCCTGAGTTCAATGATTTTGCATAAAAAAATATAAAGCTATAATTTTGCAAATATATTTTATAAACACATAAATTTTTAAAGATATGCTAGTCACGTTATACACCAATAATTTCAATTTTTTATTTGCCATTTCAACTTCAACTATGCTTTAAAAATTAACTCAAAAGTTTAATTTTGCAAAAATAAAATAAAAAATTACATTTAAACTCACATTCTTAATAGAAATTCCATGTCTTCCAAATACATCTAAAGGTTCTGGATTTGTTCTTGACTGATGATGCCCAGTTCCAAGATTATAATTTGTATTTGTGCCCCAAACGTAAACCTCAGTTTGTCTCTCATTATATTCAATGAATCTTGGTTTTTCTTTTACTAAATTTCTTTTAATTATGAATATTCCAAGATCTTCAAATGAAAATTTATTATTCATTCCAGGGTAATTTCTGTATTTGTCTTTCATTGCATGATCAATGGGTGTCATATCTTCCAAATCTAACTGTTGCATATTTGCTCCAAACTTTAAAAACATCAAATTTAACATTATGCAAATTTTAAAAAACATACATTATTTATATATCACTTGACAATATATTTTATGAATTAATTAAAATTCTCATACCTGAATTAATCTCACAGCACAATGTATCTGGCCGTAAAAGATGCTACGATGAAGTGGGGTATAATGAGATTCTTTATCTTTTTCATTGATGTTCACATCCTTATGTTTTAAAAGAAAAAGAAGAAGCTTTAGCCGCCCTTTAGAAGCAGCTAAGTGAAGTAAATTACGCCCATCTAGATCCCAAGCCTTTGAATACCTCACACAGCACCACTTTAGATAAGCTGCGACCTCTTCATCTGACAATTCGTCTTTTGTTAATGCAGCAGTAAGATTTGAACCATGATACAAAGAATCACATTTATGAAAGCACTCATGAACGATTGTAGAGTTTTCTTTGCCAGACGCCATTGACACAATTTATAAAAACTAATAACTTTTGCTAATTATAATTTGTAAGGGATAATGTACAATTTCCTGTGTAGATTACAATAATTATAAGCTATAAATTTACAAATTAATTGTAATTACTTACAGCTACACAGTGAATTAATAAATCACAAATGCATGAGAAAAGGGACAAGAGTGGAATGAGACAGGATTTCAGAGTCGAATAAATGGCAGAGTTCTCGTCTTCCGTGCGGGAGGCTAGTGTTCTAATCTCGCTGGGGGCAATGGATTTTTTTTACACTCGACCCTCCCCTCACATTTTTTTCAATTTCTTTCTACTCTTAACACTGTTCACCCATCTGCATCCCCAAACCAAAATCCCTCTAAGACTCACAAGATCACCGATCTCAAGACTCAAGATCATTGATCAGTGAACATCACTGAACTCAAGATTTTTTTTTTTATATGACAGGAGGAAAATTCTTTAGGTACCCCTGCCATCCCGTACTGACAGGGAGTGTGGGATTCCCTTACTGCCAATGTTGCAGTGATCTACCCACTAAAACCTGAGTTCGTCTTCTTCCGCTTTTTCGCTGCTGCAGGAACTGATTTTCTTCTTCTTCTGCAGCTGCAGCGCTTCCTAAGCTTCCTCTTCCTTTATTATGGTCCCTATTGTCTACGTCTTTCTGTTGGCGCTTTAGTCGTTCCGTCTTGCGTGTCTCTTTGCTGTTCTTCTCTCTTTTCTCACCTTCGTCTTCATTATTTTGTCACAGGTCGACTCGAAGACTTCCCATACCTCTCGTTTCTTCGTAGCCTCCCTCAGAATCTCGGATAGTGTCAATTCACCCTCATTCCTTGTTTGTTCTTCTATTGCCCTTTTAAGGGGATCTCTCTCTCTATTCCAGCGTGGACTGCCGCCACGGTCCTGTAGCATCTCGCTATCCTGCCTGCGATCCTCTTCTGCCCCTGGAACAGTCTTCTTTGGATCCGCTTATCTCTGCAGGTTTCTTTCGTCCATGCTAGTGCTGCGTAGAGTACTATGCCGTCCACCACGTTCCGGTAGATGTAACGTGCCCTCATCGAAGCTCCTCCAATGTTCGGCATGATTTGATTCTTGCGAGCCTGTCCACTGCCGCCTCCGCTCTGTCGATTACTTTCTTCACGTGTTCGATGAAATTCAGCTGCGGGTCCAGGGTCACGCCCAGGTACACTATGCTGTCGCTCATTCCTACCCTTCTTTCTCGCACTTCGATTCCTGCTATATTTCTTCTTTCTCTCCCTAGCGCCGTGGCTGTCGTCTTTTTTTTTCGCGACCTCGAGTCCAATGCTCTCCATCTTGGCTATTGTTTCTTCGACGGCCTTCTTCGCGTTGCTCTTCGCTTCTTCCGCCGTTATCCCGCCTGCTATTATTATTGTGTCATCGGCGTATCAAACCAATTCAGCTCCTGTCGCCAAATTCATCCCCTCTACTTCTTCGAAGCCTACGTTCCAAAGCTTCGGTCCGATCACCGATCCTTGTGGAATCCCGCAGTTTACCTTCCGCTTGATTGTTTTCCCTGCTCTGTTCCTATATGTGATCGTCCGGTTCTCCAGGTAGTCGCAGATGATACTGTACATGCCGCCTCCGATCTCCTTTTCCCTTAGGCCTCTTCTTATCTGCTTCCAATGTATGCTGTTGAACGCATTCTTAATGTCTACACCAATAATAATGACAGTCTCTCCTGTGTATAGTTCCGTGAATAGCGCTGGGACTGCCGTTGCCGCTTCCTTGATCACCTTCTTCAGGATGTCGTCTGTACCCGGTGCCGGCGCCTCGGTTGCCGGCGTGCCGTATGGCCTCAGTTTCTTCGCTGCGATTTTGTAGGCCATTCCCCACGGTAACTCGTCGAGACTCTCCGTGAGTTGTATCCAAACCTGTCTTTTTGCGTCCTTTATTTCTTGAAAGAGTTTCCTCCGGGCCGTCTTTAGGTTCGCCGCGGCTTCTTCCATTTCCTCGGGAAGGAGAACTCCATATCTTTCCCTTGTTCTTCTTATCCTTTTTAGTTTTCTCCTAAGAGCCAGGCATTCTTTCCTTGACGCTGCAATGCTTTCATTCCACCAGTGCACTTTCTTCTGATCTCTCTGCTTCTTCAACGGGGTGGAGTATCTAATGCTCATTCTCAAGATGGACTGAAACCTGTTGAGCCTTCCCTCCAATTCCTTGTCGCCTGTTCTGCCCATGATTGCGTCCATCGTCGCTACCGCCAGCCTGAACTTCTTCACGTCCATCTTGTTCACGTCCGGAGTCCTTCTGGGTTGCTGTCGAATGTTGCTCTTTTCCTGTACCTGGAATGTGATTCCGTTGTGATCCGTCCCAAATTCTGTGTCTAGGGCGGTCCATCCCTTAATATGTGCCGCCGCTTCCCTCGTTGCAATTGTAACGTCCACTATGGATGTTCCTTTCGGTCTATTGCAGGTAGTGGTTCCGAATGTGTTGAGGACCACCAAATCGTTCGTGGTTATCCATTCCGCCAGCATCTCGCCTTTCTTGGAGGTTATTCTGTCTCCGAGTCTCTTCATCCTCGCGTTGAGATCTCCTATGATTATCCTTGCGTCTCTCTTTTTCCTCTTGAACCGGATGTCCTTTCCTACATCGTCCATTAAGTTTTCAAACTCCTCTCTGTTCAGCCTGGGTAGTCCGTAGACGGCGTAGATCCTGTAGTCTCCCGCGGTGGCGGTTACTCATCCTTCGCCTGCTCCGTCGATCACTGCCGGCGCTGCTTCTCTTCTTGTGTTTAGGTGGTCCCGTGCTGTCGGTTTTCCATTTGGCGTCCCCTTCCGGTGTTCTTCCTGGCTCTGCCATTAATATTATATCGATGCCGCTCCATTTTACCTCCGCATCGCATTAAATGCCTTGCCATCTCCGCGTTATTCAGGTTTATCTGCAATACCTTCATGATCTTTTCTTGTTTCCTTCTGCCTTCTGTCCCTTGAGGGGCAGATCGCAGAGGCGAATTTGTGATCCTGCGGTTTGTTGTCCGCTCTGCACCTACCACATCCTGTTTGTCTGGCGCAATCTCGCGCATAGTGTCCACTGAACTCAAAACTCATTCATCTTTCAACCGTCAAGGTTGAAAATAGCTGGTCCTAAAAGATGGCCGAATCGAAAAAAAAATGCACTCGAAAATCAATGCATTTTTGGATTATAAAGATATTTGTATTTTCGATGAGCTTTGGAGCAAACGAGAAATATCGAAAATAAATTAAAATAAATAGATTATAAATGACCGTGGCCATATTCACAAAAATGAATGCTTTTTCCTAATGACACGATGTCTTATATCTTTAATAAAATTATTAGAACAGGCTGTGGGCCTGTTGGCATTTATAACCGATTTTTGGTATTTCACATAGGTATCCATTAAAAAATGTTGGAACATTAAAATCATGTTATTAGTTCATTTCTTTGGAGATAATTTGACGAAGATTAAAACCTGTAACACGTAATTAGGTTTTTGTTAATGATGAAATAAAGAACAGCTTTAAAAATACATAAATTTTTTGATTTTTAAAAATAATGCGATTAAAATGTTCTTTCTGGGAAGTAAATTGTTTACAATGCCTAATTATTTCCACTTTATTTTACAAGTAAAGAAACTAAAGAAAATAATTATCTTTTAATAAATTATATTTATTAATGATTTTAATACCTGTATAACATAATTCTGCATTTGTCATAATTTTTTTACATTTAATTATTTATATTATATGGCCTTATTTATATTCTTAAAATAATACCATTCACATCACATCATAAGTAAACACATTTCTTGAATAAAATAAGGTTCTCTCTTCAAAGTACTGTAAAACTATAAGAAAATGAAATATGTAATACAAAGGTAAAGACAACATTGAAAAAATATAAGTGATAGAATATACATATGTTGGTTTTACTGTTTGTATTTTCATTTACATTGTAATGAAAATGATAAAAGGAATGGCTAATAAGTTTATAGAATTTTGAGAATAGAAATTTTTATTGAATTATAAGACTAAAGGATGACATATCCGATAGTAATAGTTTACTGAAATACGATATTGCAAAACAGCGATATAAATTACAGGCATTTTCATGTATTACAATATAATTTGCCAAAAATATTTATTGTAAAATAAATTTATAAAAAGAAAATTTATTGGCGTTTGTTTAATTTTTATTCTTTTCTTTCCAGAAAATGAAATTTTAATGGACCATTCGGATGCGATATAGCAGAGGTGGTAGCATTCAAAGATCCTTTCCCATATTCTATTATGAAATTTCTCACTATTTGAGCTGTGCACAATATTACAGCTACTTCTGCAACTCTGGATTCGAAAGTTTTCCTGTCGTAGATAATGGGGAATAAACCTATAAAAGGGCGCTTATATCGCAGGTCGAGCCACCTGCGGGGTTCGAATTCCTGGGCATTCTCGAAATTTTCTTCCCTCAGGGCGTCAACTTGTGCGGCCGCCAGCACCAAGGTTCCTCTTGGTACCTGAAAGTTAGAAACTGTCACGTCCCTGTTCAGAATTTTTGAAAAAACCGGCGTCGGCATTTTCAGGCGAAGGCTTTCTTTCAAGCAAGCATGCAGGTATTTGAAAGACCCCAACTGCTCGTACTTTAGCCTGCCATATTTCTGAGGCAAGATTTTTCTGATCTCCCGAAACACCTCCGTCTGCTTCTCGGGATTCCTTGCCAGATGATACAGAAGAAATACTAAAGCCGTTGATACAGCGTTCATTCCTATAAGCAGCGTATCCAGTAGCTGGGTGAGCACGTCCGTTTTCGTTATGCCATCGAGGAGAAGCATTCCCTCAGCTAATGTTAAGGGCCACGTTTTTCGGTCCTCGCTTTTATTGTTTATGTTCGTTTGCGACTGGTGCAGATGATTCGAAAGGATTTCTTCGATACTCCAGCAAGCCGCATCCAAGGCGGACGACGCAGACATGTTCATGAACTTCCACATGGGCAGTCCTCTTTCGCAAAGGCAAAAACTACGAGTCGCCGCTTGGATCGATTTGAAAAGCTTCAGATTCTCTGATAGCAGGTTTTCCGGATCCAGAAACCCGAATCTTTTCTGGAATGTGATCCGCAGCAAGCATTCGAGACTCCACTTGTTGATTTCGTTTATAAAATCATCCGGAATGGCGCCTTCGATGTTTTTCGCCGCGCAAATCTGCTTGATGAGAAAATCTCCGTTTTCGTGCAATGCATCGAAGTATCTTTCCTCATCTCTCAGGAAAATATCGTCGATGGGTCTCCTGGTTTCCGACCAGTCGAAATCGGCCCAAATATTCGACTGATCAACTTTCCCATGCCTTCGCAGTCGGCTTGCCTCCAAAATGTCCAAACACGAGGACGTGGGATGCCTTTTGTCCTGTTCGAGAATGGAATTGATGTATTCGATTCGACTGATGAGGAGCGTTTTACCGCCCAAGATTTCAGGCATTCTGAACATCGGACCATATTTCTGGAAGGATCCGACTGCTCCGATTCCAACCAGCTGAAAAAAGACGGCTGAGATGACCTGTTGAGTCACGCATTTGACGGTCATAGCCGTTTTCTCCATTATTCGCGGCCCTGGAATCATTTCGAACGGATCCGCCTTCAAAAAGTCTGTACAGGACTTCATTTTGTTGCCTTCAGGCGTGCTTGCGGGCACCGAATCCCAATTTCCGCGGACGTTTTTATTTTCTTTTTCGGTCATGGTCTCAGCCTCGTTATTCTCATCCACCAGGGGTATCTCGTTCAATTTTATTTGATTCATGCTTAGTTTTTTCATATTTTCGAAGCTGAGATTCGATGGAAGAATAGTGGCTCCGAACACATCTTTCTGCATCTTTTCCCTTTTAGACACGAACGAATGTTCATTACGAGCGCCGGGGATTAGGACCGTTTTCTTTTCCAATTCTTGCTTGTTTTTGACTCTGTCGTATCTCTTTAGAACATTGTCTGCAGCCGCTTGCTTTGTTTCTACCAAATTTGCTAAAATCCATCGCGGTCTATTTATCTTCGTTTTTGAAGTCAACGCGAGATTCATTTTCCTTCATTAATTACCAGTGGAAATTTCAATTTGGCGCCAAACAAATAACACAATAAATGTACAAACCGTACATAATATATGAGGTAAATAAATAAAGCGTATCTTTTTACCTCTTGGGTTGATTTTATTAACACAGCAGGAAGAAAATCAGCAAAAAATTTTAACGTTTGAGGCAAATGCAAATGACCGATGAATTTAATTTTAGTGTAATTAAGACAAAAAGTTAGGCCAAATAAAAAAAACAGTCATCTAATTATAAAAGGAAAACAAACACGCTGAGCATATCTTGTTTTCATTGTCTGCTCCTTAGCGATTTTCCAGAATTTACCAAGGAAAATAAAATTGAAAGTCTTTGTTTTTGTAATCACATTTATTCAAAATATCATTTACGGAATATGAAAATGCGCTCAGCGATGGCAAAAATTGAAGAAGGTTGTCAAAATTGTACATCTAATTATTTATAGTCATGCTTAAGCCACTAAATTTAAAATTAAATATGGATTTTAACGTTTGAGTTACTTAGTGCTAATCCCATTCTAATGGAAAATAAAAAAGAAAACGTAACCTAACCCCAAAAAAAAGGCATTTCCCTTTTTGTCATCAGCCGTAAAAGCTAAATTTTTAAATTATTTATTTTTTCTCAGTTGTATATCAGTGAAAAAAGTGTATTTTTCAAAAAATTCATTCGCTCTGCATTATTTATCAGTAACGCTTAAAATTTTTTAATGTTTGATCAATTATAGAAAGCTTTTAGAAAAAAGTTATTATTTTCAAAATTAAATTTGTTATATACGTGTATAGTTACAATATAAAATGTTATAAACGTTATAGGGTGCTCATTTTTATATGCATTTTTATTCAGTATGAAATATAAAGTTTCATTTTGAAAGTTAGAATTTTAAATTTTAAAGTTAAAAATTTTATATTTTATCTTTAGTTTCCAACATTTCATGAATTCTAGGGAAAGCTGCGAGTATTATATAAATGCCATGTACACTGAATAAATTGAAAAATAAAACGAAATCAAAATTTTAGTTTTGATATACTGTTGATGTTGCCCGTGGGCCTACTTAAAAATATACTCAAAATGCTGGAAGTATTGGAATGTTTACTGTTTAAATATTTATTTTTTTCGATAAATAAGGAGCAATAATTTTAAATATTACGCCGATTTATTGTTACATCGAAACGAAGGCGAAAGTTTTGTAAAATGTAAAATCGGCCGTATAAAAATATTTTTTATTCTTGCCTTTTTTATGGGGGTAAACGGTCGCGCAATCCTTTAATTGCCGGCAAATACTTATTAAAAGTAATTTAATCGGGAGAGAAAAAAGGGACGCAAGTTCCTGAATGGATTTTGAACTTCTCTGACGCAACGAAATGCAGATGAGTAAACACTTTTATTTTTCCGTCGTAAATGAAGCGAAATTGCACAACTTTTTTTTTTCGCAAAAAAGACTTTCACCATGTCATGCTTTGAGAGAGTTGCTAAATCCGACGCATGAATTTTACGTCGTTGCATTAAACTAGGATTTCGATTAACGACGTCCCCCCGCTTGCTCCATGCATCGGGGCGTTAGAACGCGCGTCGTGTACGCAACAAGGTGCCGAGGCGCCGAAAACGGCTGACCAAACGGCGCTTGGATTCATACAGGGCGCCGCCATTGTACCGGAATTTTTCAAAAATTCCATCGCTCAGAGTTAATCCACCGAAACGCATTGATTCGAAAATTTCGACCCTCGCAGAAGAACGAAAGGAAAACCTTTATCACTTTTCCTTCGCTCGAAATTACCTCGTCTTCAAGAGTTTTTCAATTTTCGAATATGCTCGGCAAAATCTCATAAACTTTATGTAAAATTAAATGAGCTACCCCTAAATATTTCGTCTATGTAAGTTTTTAAATTAATTTAAAAAAATATGCCTTCCATAATTAACTTTAACATGTATCTCAAAATAAAATTATTGAAATTAAACAAATAAAAAGATTGCCAGCTTTATCTATATTAAATTTCAGCCGTTTTATATTCGACGAATTATGTGCTTGCAATAAAATTTATAATACAAATAATTTTTATTAATATATATTTTATCTCTTTTAGTTATTTATTAATTATAAACTTGCCCATTTCAAAAACACATGGCAAAAGTATTTTCGGCAAGAATATATCACGGAATATATTAGCCAGTTTGTTTTATAAGTCTATGCATATTGTACAAATGTACATAAATGGAAAGGAAGAGATTTTCGTTTAAATGAATTATTATCCGATCATTTTTTCTCTTTATTACACAAAAACGATCGAATTTATATTCATACAGTATATGAGATGTAAACGCACTAATTTTCTACTAGTTATCTAAATTTTCAGAATTCATTTCACGTTTTAAAGAGCAATCGCATTAAAGCGAAAAATGAAATTTTTAAGTATTTTCAAATATTGTTATTGCTGAATGTATATTTTACTTTTCAAGAAAGCGTCATACGATATCCCACCACAAACGAGCGAAAAAGAAAGAGGAAAAGCTAAAATAAAAGGAGAAAGATATTTAATACTGCTAGTATTATTAACACTATTAATAATAATAATAATAATAACAATGATGAAGAAATGTGCAGAAAAAATATACATTATGAAATAAAATTTTATGATGAATAAATCGAAGATTTGATAAAAAGGACGAGTTTTAACCTTAAAAATAGCACACGGAGAAAGGTGAAATTCAACTGTGAACCGCGAAACGGAAGTTACAGTCAGTTATATTCGGTTACACTCAAATGATTCCGTCAACCGTACATTCAGCAAATGAACAAGTGGCTGCCACGAACCTTAATTTTGCATGCCCTGTGGATATTTGAAACGCCAGCGCTTGCAGCATCCGTGTCAAAAACCTGTCATTTTCCCGGCTATTTTCTCGGGATCGTATTTCACTTTTTTCCATTTTCGAATCGATTAACAGATATCGATCGAAGACTCAAAATCACGCACGCTCTCAGCGATCGAAGTATAAAACTTTTCGTTTTTTTCTTTAACAAAATCTCTTCAGTTGAGAAAGGAGAAAAGTGTGACTAAGTTATTATTCTTCACCAACTAACATTTAAGATGGCCCAGGAAACTGGCAATAATTTATTCGGAAGCAGTGTTGGATTAATTTTGTCATGCTTCTTGCCAATTTTTAATTCCAAATCAAAGGTTTATTAGACATTGTTAAGAAAAAACAATAATAATAATGGCATTATAAATTGCCTTTATCCGAATGAATTGATTTTTGAGATATGTTCAACTCTAATTTTTTTTCCTTCTCGCCATATCCTACATAAAGAACCCCAAGGTGTGTAAACCTCAGATACGCACGATCACCGGGGAAAGGTCCAATCCAGGCGACATATAAATAAATTTGATCGTCATCACGCCTCAGGGGCTCAAACCATTTTTGCTTCGGGGCCTTATTTCTTAGTTAAGTTGTTTTTAGACCTTGATATTCACACAGTATAATTTTAAAAATTATTATTTATGTGGCCAATTATGAAATGATTCGCATATGATTTCGAGTTATAGTTTTCAATCCCGTCTCTTTCTTGCTACATTTTACGTGGAAAATACTAAAAAATGCCATTTTTTTAAAAATAGTTTAGATATGCTGATTTTATTCTTACCTAACCAATCTTTTTTTTTTAATGAGAAACACAGACTTCCAGTAAGTTCCTCTTTCTACCAAATCGAGTGGTTGATTATATTTCAGGTTCTGTAGACTGCAGCATCTCGAAATTTAGTCAAAAAAATACGTTTTTGCTATTATTCTTTTTGATCCGCGCAACGCATTGATTACCATAATTTTCGGTCTTCATTATAGAAAATGCTGTACTCTCGCTTCGCCCCTTATTAGTTAAACATAATTCTAAGCGAAATACTAATGAGAAAGAATTCTTGTTTTCAAGCAGGCTGTTGGTCACCATCACCAGTGTAAATTAATAGCTCCCATCGAATTTTTAACGTTTTCAATGAAAGTTTAAAGCATGTGAATGATTGTATCAACAGTTAAGCTATTTGATAATAAATCGCAGAAGGGAAATTTGTACAAAAGTCATATTGCTTTTTCAAGTATAAATATTTAATATTATCATTCTTGAAATTTCTATATGTAGGCATATGCATAAAAAACATATCTGTACATATTTTGATGTTGTTTCGGTATTAAGTATTGTTTTTGAGTGTTATTTTTCCCAATCTTTTGCATTCGTAAAATGAACAAAAAAATACTTAATACTGCTAAAATCAAAGCATATAAATCAATATAATGGCACAATCCTATTCCTTCACTGTATTCGAGTGTTAAAATTATATTTCACGAAAGAAAAATTTCGCGTCTCACTATTTTTTTAATTCAGTCGGAACTAATAATGCAATCAATAAATTTTGTCTATGACATGACCATGGAATGGTTACTTCTCATTAATTAGGTTTCTTTCCATGTGGCCTCAACTGAAGGTTTTCACTGGAGCATTAACCGAATCTAGATGGGGCAAAACTCATATTCATAGAAATGAAACCGCTGGACTCTTGAAAAGCAAAACAAGTAAAAAAAAATGGTATTAAGAAAGTGAATACCATCAAATATAAACATTTAATGAGATATCACATTTAAACGTAAATGAAAAACTGAAATGTCAATAGCGAGCGTGGATTTGTAAAACAAGCAGAAGTTTGGGACACGAAAAATATATTTCTTTATGTTCAATATCATCCCAATCCTATGAAATTGCCTCACGATTCGATATCCCGAAAAAATCTAACTTTTTCCTACTTTGGAATACTTACGAAGGAAAAAAGGCGATGCATAGAAATTATCAGAGAATGCTGATGACTGCGTCGGTAATGAAAGACAAAATGTTTGTATTTTATCTCCAATCCGTAATCCCTTCCCCACTTTTCTACCGGTAGGTAAAAGCCATTGATGGTCTTGAATGAGCAATGGTTTTGCAAATATGACAGCAAACCAGCGAGTAATCTCGATTATCAGTATGCCGCGAGTGTTAGTGAGAGTAACACAGCTTTCCAGGCACCAATCTACCTTCTTGACAGAAAATTGTACAATTGGAAATTCTAATTCGATATTCTCTTCAGATAATCGATTCCTCTCGTCCATGCATGTAATTCGGGAAAATTCTTCGTGGTTCAGTTTCAAGTCCAATCAAATCATAGCACCTTAAAAATGATAGTGCGCTGCTTTATTTTGTCAGTCAGTGCATAAAACATTTTTTAATATTTGGTCATTCTAATACTTACGAGAAAAGTGGATCCAGTGTCGGAATCATGAAAACGCAACTTTTGTTAATTTTCGTCAATTTGTGCGCGTGGAACACTTCTTCGGACGACAGAGTTCGGCATCCGAGAATGCGGAGGAACGTTAACGAAGTCGATTCCGTCGAATATGGTACGTTAGATGATTAAGATGATAATTGACGATGCAAAAAAGGAGGAGAAATTTTTATTTATTTAATTCTGCATATTATTTATAGATCAGGAATTCTGGCGAGATAAGGCTCAAAGAGTTTTACAAAGGCATCTGAGGAATACGAAAAATATAAACATAGCAAAGAATGTGATTTTCTTCATTGGAGATGGCATGTCGCTCCAAACCATAACCGCTGCTCGAATTTATCAGGAACAACTACGCGGTGGCAAAGGAGAGGAAGGACAATTAAGCTTTGAGAAATTCCCATTCACAGGAGTGGCGAAGGTATGAGGAAATTTTGAAGACTAGGTCGGGTTGCGACAAATTTAATATCAGTGGTACAAGATGTATTTGGTTGTCCATTTCGGACGTTGGTTTGAACTCAATACTGATTTTAGGTGTATCGTGTGGTCGTCGTTCCTCCGGAGTAATTCTTTGCCGTTACTAAAAGGTCAAAGGCATCTAATCAAACGCTTGTTTTGCCAAATTGGGCATTATTTCACTCTTATCCGGTTTTGACGTATTCCTCAAATCATGTCCTCCTTAATGTTCACAGTTAGAACAGTGTACCTAAAAGAGGTTCCTCTTTTATGAAAATAATTAAATTTTCATAATAGGGATCAGTGTTTTGCTAAAAATGTTAGATTTATACGAAATTTTTAAACATATTCGAAAACGAACCAATGTACATGACTAAGAATCTCGAAATCAATAATTTTTTTTTAATATATTAAAAAATACATAACTGCTGGTGAGAAAATTTTACTTCTGATTTGTCGCAATTGATGAAAGTTCTCAATTGTTCCAGACTAAAAGTGGACGATATACTCTCAACACATTGTTGAGCTCCAGCTTGGGCATAAAAAAAGCTGAGAAAAAAATGTTTACTTGTATTCTGCAGACTTTAATGTTTTCTGTTTAGTTTTCCAGAGACTCAGAACTAAATATTTTTGATTTTATAATTAATTATTAATTTTCTAAATAAAAGGAGCGAAAACATTTGATTTATTATATGTCTGCGACTAATTAATATATAACTAAAATTAAAATATGAATTTGTCTTGATCTGATATAATTCGCTCTCCGGAATAGAGATTTAAATTTTCAATAGATAAAAATCTAATTCTAGACATACTGCGTAGATACCCAGGTGGCTGATTCGGCTTGTACAGCAACCGCATATCTCGGAGGAGTCAAAGCAAACGAAGGCACCATCGGTGTGACTGCAGCAGTGGGCAGAATGGACTGCCCTGCGATGCGAAATACATCAAATCATGTTTCGTCAATCGCAAAATGGGCCCAGGATGCAGGGAAATCTACAGGACTAGTTACCACGACGAGAGTCACGCATGCTTCCCCAGCAGGATTATATGCGCATACATCAGAAAGAAGCTGGGAGGATGATTCGGCAGTGGCATCGGACGGTTACGATTCTGCAGAATGTCCAGACATAGCCCAACAGCTAATACTCCAAAAGCCTGGAATGGATTTGAAGGTAAATTTGAATTTTAATTCATAAATGTTTTCTTTCAGTTTATCTTTACTTTTAATTTATAATAAATTTTGCTAAGGCAGTGGCCTTAAAAAAATTAAAGGCAGTAATTTTATTAAGGCAGTAATAAATTAATTTATAAAATTAATATTTATTAATAAAATATTAATAAAATTATTTTTTTTACCCAGGTTATTTTGGGTGGAGGACGACGTTCATTTTATCCAGCGAATAAGACCGATGATTATGGTGTGAAAGGGAAGAGGAAGGATAATTTGGATTTGATACAGTTATGGAAGGAGGACAAGATGAAAAGAAATTCTACATTTGCTTATGTTTCTGATCGAAGGGAACTACTGTCTCTGAGAAATTCCACACAATATTTGTTAGGTAAGCAATTATTGTATACAAGTAAATTACCCAAAACTTTGCTGAAAAAATATTTTCCAAAACACTGACATTTTTTAAAACTGAAATTATTATCATTGGATGCGGCAATTACTCATCAAATTAGGCAGGTTCTCTCTATTCTTTATTTGGACAATTTAATAATGATGATATTAAAATAGAAATGACTGTAAATATTTTTTAATAAATATTTGCGAAGGGCTAAATTTGATAACAAGTCCAAATAGTTTATGAAAAAATAAATATATTTGTATTTACACTTTGGTTTATACATGTAGACAAATTATGAAAAACCTTATTCATATATTATTGTAAAATTTATATATGATTACAGTCTTTTAATAACACTATATATTAATTTTGAA
>JAOWBB010000202.1:0-49131 GCA_028565995.1 Ricinus marginatus
GATTTTCCTATTTTCTGTCTTCGCGAAAAACTTAATTTTTTGCGGGAACAATAAAAAGTTTGCGTTTAAACGCCGTTCCCCGAGATTTATCGGCCTCCGTTTTCCACGTAGGGGGTTGCATGCGGCGGCTGACCTCAGGTACGCGATTTCTCGACCGCAGCTTTTCCCGCATTGCAATTTCCGAATGGAAGCTTCGGCGCGATCGGAACGCCCGGAACGAGTTTTTTCAGCAACCGCGCAGGGATTTGTATCCGACGCGCCGCGTGCTGAGCGCCGGAAAATTGGAGAGATTTGAATTCGCAGGTTAAAAGTAAACTGCTGACAATTTGCTTAGGTAAATATTGACCGATTTCAAAATTCACAGATCCTGCCACTCGAAATGGAAAAAAGAAAAAAAACGGATCCTTTACCGTTGCATTTTACAATCTGCCGGACCTGCAGAACGCGCCACGTTCTGAATGACGATCTTCGAACTTTAACAACGAAGGCACTCAACAGGTCGGTAAAAAAAAAAAAAAAAAAAGGAAAATGTACCTGCATTGTAAGCACTCTGTTCGTGGCGCTGACGGCGCAACCTGTACAAAGCTGTCGGCTTTCGACGATGTTCCCGAAGCACGTAAAAATAAGGTTTCGCTGAAACTGGAAATGCGCAAAACCCCCTTTTAAATTAACATAAGACAATGCATTCGCGACATGGTTCTCTTATAAAACCTCAGGCGTGTGCCGTAATATTTACACGAGGAAGAGATATATATCCAGTGATCCGCAGCTTAAAATCTAAACCCAAAGCACGCCTTTGGGTTATTTATTTATTTTTTTTCTTTTTTTGTTTGCTTTTGGATAGAAATCCGCGTTTTGCCAAAAAAAAAAACAAGGAAACTTCATTTCGTGCTGATTCAGCGATCGGAATCCCAAAAACAGCGCAATCTTGGCGCACGAATGAATCCGGGGGGGGGGGGCAGGGGGGCAAATCCAACGGTCCCTCCCCGCGAAAGGATGTAAGCATTTGTCCGTCGGGATGTCTTTTTCGGGTAGACCTCGAGAGAGTTACGAAAGGCACAGGAAAACCTTTCAAAATTTTAAAAATTCGAATCAAATTAACCTAAATGAGTTTTCCTTTCGCCAGAATCGTACCGAAAAACTGAGCTCGGTTGCCCCGCAGGAACGAACTCGTGGGAATACATGAATAAATTCCCTGTGCTCCGGTTACCTTTTTCTCATTTTCTTTTTTTTTTTCGCATGATACACGTAGAATTTGCAATCTTAACCGGTTTTAAGCCAATCTACCTTCAATCGGAGACTGTTTTAGCTGGCGACGGACTACCCCGTTAATCCCGGACCACCGCAGATTCAGGGAAGGAAAATGTTCATGGGTTTCTGCTTTCGGGGGGTTGAAGATGGAAATGCCAGAGTCAATATCCTCTCTGCTTTTCGTCAGCAGTTTCATTTTTGAACATCAGAGGAACAAAAAAAAAGGAAAAAGAAAAAAAAAACCTTCTCTTAATTGAAACTTCACGACGTTAAATTTAATTCGTGCCCATCATTCCGGCAATAAATATTTTATCTCCGTTTAATATCAAATGGTGATATTTCTCGCGAGGAATATGAATATTAAAGCTCGAATGTTGCCCCTACAATTTGAATGTAACCCAATAAGGGTTGGCAGCCATTTAATTTTGAGGGGACGTCACTGGCAATACCGATTGTGGAAATTTATTTATTATCATAAATCTCGATTCGTATATGCTTGCACCAAATTTGCAATTTAAGCATCGCCTTCGAAATAAGAATTTTCGCCACTACTTGCGAGATTCGAACCTTCTCCCTCTCCGACAACCTTTCCCGGTTTCGTACCTTTCAGGCTGAATTTCCAAAAAAAAAAAAATTGGTCAAAAAAGCGTCGTTTGCACGTTCGCGTCCGCCAAATGGAGCAACTGCAGACGATTTCGCGAGGCGGCGTCGTTTTCACGCGGAAATCTCCGGCGAAACCTGGAAAATTTTCAATCTCGACCGGGATGCCCCTTTTGCGGGGACGCCTCGGAAATTATTTAAGAAAATCTCCTTTCCGAAGAAATTCCGGAAATAACTTTTTCAATTACGAAAACACCCAAGCGGAAGAGGAGAAACGATCCCCGCAATCGCCAGCCCTCGGGAAACCGGAAAGAAAAGCCCTTCCTTCGGGGATCCTGCCACGGTGGCCGGAAGGGAAAATTATCCGGCGCACGTCAGGAGCCCCCGCGTTGAAACCGTCCCACGGTCAGCGGCGCCTCTCTCCTCGGGTCCGTCCCGGGCGTGAACGTCCTCTTCTGGTTTTGCCGATGAAAATTTCAGAAAATGCGTGTTCGGAGGGTTTTTCGGTTTTTTCTCGAAAAAATTAAAAAGAAACACCTTTAATAATTGTTCAACATGGAATTCGTGCGGTGAAAAATCCATTCGAACGTTGAACGTCGGCCGTCCAAATGATTAATTCTTCACTTTCGAACGCTGAACGCCGTGTGATGAGTGCAAAAAAAAAAAAAAAATGAACATAATCCCGAAACATGAATAATAAAAACCATTGTTTTCACATATTGCCCCGAAATTACATATGTATTCATAGGTGGAAGGTGTAGGTGAACGCGAATAAAGGTTAGGTTTTGCGTTACTGACTTCGATTTCGCGAACGGTAAAGGCATTAATTAGACGATTGCTTTTGTAAGTATACGTGTATGTAATTTTAATTTGTTATTTTGTATGGGATTGTGCTGCAAATCCCGATGCAGGTTACCTTTAAACGGGAATGAAGTCAATAGTTACGGTAATTGCTTTCTTTAAGGTGCGAAGGTGTTTCTTTTTTTTTTTTTTTTCAGAAAATTATTCTTATGATGAAAACCACGGAAACGGAAATGAAGCACCGGCGGCGGAAAAATAGCGAACGCTTTCAGCCTGAAATATTATCTCGGTGAATGATTTCGGAAGGTCCAGGCACGCTCGCAGTGGCAGGAGACTAAAAAAACGCCGCCGCGATAACGGAAAAGCGCGATAATAATAATTGTGTTTGTAGAGCAATAAAATGGTTATCTTGGAATCGGAAGATAAAAGCCCCCGTGGAAACCGAAAACTCCGGGAAAGCTGCGGCGCTTCGAGTTAGCATTTAACGAGATGCCGGAATAAATAGATATATAAATAAGATCGATTCAGGGCGAGACTGCGTCGGGAAAAATTTGGGGGCTCCAAACGAAATCGATCCTAGCTCCCGGGGAGTTGGAAATAGCGTTTTGCGGCACCGGTCGGGTCGGGGACCGGGAGCAGCAAGGGAACGGAAGCACAAAGTCAGGTCTCGGCTACATGACCGGGATGGGAAAGACGGCATTTGCCGAGGGAAAGCCACCACAATATCCGATGCCGTAGAAGAATTTATAATATAACATTAATTTTTTCGGGAGCGGCGACAGCACTTGCGAAAAGGAAAAAATATCAGCCAAAAGTTGGCAATCGTTTTATTAGCATATGAATTGCCATATAAAAGGTTGTGACCTTTTCCTTCCGCCCTCCCTCAGTACTAACAACCTCATTGATTGATGCAAAATTAACCCCATCCCTTAAAAAAAAAATCAATACGACCATGTGCATTATCGTGAAAAACAATGTTAAAAACAATTTAAAAGCGAAACAATCATACGTAATCGCTCGACGTTTGCATACTGAGAAATAATTTTCGCAATTAAATGTAAAAATATATATTGATGTTGGACTGCCTATTATTGAATTATATCTTGTCGTCTGAAAGCGGATTAAATGTAAAATTTTTGATCTGCATATCCGTGTAAATATAACTAAGGTACGATGATGTCAAAGATGTACGTGAATATTTAACGATTAGTATCATAATTTTTCATGTAATCGTGTGCTGTCCTTTTAAGGAATATTTTTGTACTTTTAACGTTTAAAGTCGCTTTAATAGGAATATTGTAAATCATTCTATGTTATATAACGTACTAAAAAAAAAGACAATGCGATTATTTTCTTGCTCAATTTTTTAAAATTTTAGCTCAGCATTAATAATAATAATAATCGAAAGGTTCTCACCCTATTTGGTTTGACCGCATTGATGTTATTTATTATTATTGGTTTTTTCAAAGTCGTGATCAAACCTTTCAACCTTTTCTGCGTGATATCGAATGATACTTCAATTGCCTCTAATATTTAACATTGAAAGAGACATTTTGACTGGATGAAATAAGTTTTTTTAGAATTTTACCTTTTATAACGTCGCCGACGAGAGCGAAAGCACAGACGGATTCATTCTCGAACAAAATCCAAATATTCCGTTCCGTATTTCGCTATTTTCTATTCCGTCAGAGGCGTTCACGCAAAACTGTAAAACTTCATCCTGGATATCATGAAAATTCATTGGAAATTTTTTTTTTCCCTCTCGGCCGCGCTTTTCGGACGGTTCCTGAACGGTTACCGCGTTATCACTGGCCCTACGGAATTTTCCCCGTTCCCTCTTTCGTTACTTTCCCGCATAATATTCACAGCGAACGGGCAACGAGTCGAAATTGCGTTGTCGGCACGTGCCAATCGATTCGGACCGCTGCCCGTGTGTCTGTCGGGATGTGCATCTTTGAACTGGGCGACCCGTTTCGCGGGGGCCTGGAAATCCTGGAGGATGGCGGAGAGAAAAGGATTGTAGCCGGCACGATCCACCCTCGGGCCGGTAAAGTCACACGGCCCCCATCGAGGAAAACTTTTCAGGCTTGCTCCGAAAAATCCATCCCGCGGAAATTATTCGCTCGAATGAGGCCGCAATCGTAAAGTGCGTTTAGAAGGTACTCCCAAATTGCTGACAATGCATCCATTTACCCAGTTTTGTGGAACTCGTTTCTTGTGCCTTCTCGAGACAGGAACCTGAATTCCGAGTTGGATGAGGAAAAAGGCGGAAAGCTCTCGGATTTCAATGAAAATTATGAAGCTTCGATCAGGACGCGAATTTCAATTAAGGCGTGATCGCCATTAAAGTTATTCATGTAACAACTTACTGAATTAATTAAATGTAGATAAAAATTCAAAGTGAAGGTGTCAGAATTCATGTTTGCCTTGTACCGAAAACTAAACTCAGGTTATGCTCTATTAAGTAAATTACAATAATCCATTAAGTTCAATGTACAGCAGGAAACTCTTATATCACCCACTCCTAAATCCGCGTCTTTATCCGTACGAATACCAAACTTTCTTTTTACACTGAACTGTTTATATATATATATATATATATATACATATTTCGCCTGCTGGCATTTAATATCTTTAGTTCTCTCGAAATTACCGATTTCGATGCTTCTCCAAAGTGCGGTTTAGTTTCAGACTGCAGTGCTGTTAAAATATCGGTAAAAGTTAAGAACTTTTCTTTCGCTGCGTACGCAAAGATAAAATTTAAATTTAACCTGTTATTTATTACAATGTAAAGTTATGGCATTAAAAGAAATCGTGGCAGAATTTATGCACGGGAGATAAAGGCAAGATGCGGGTGTACCAAAAGGCCAAAAATTGCTAAAATTTTTGACGCAGCCCAGAAAAAGTTAGTTTAAACAGAGAAAGGAAATGCTTTGCATAAAATATGACAGAGTTACAGAAAGTAAATGAACACAATAATTATTGGGAAATAAAAAAAAAAAAAAGCACAATAAAAAGAAGTAAAATTTTACACGTATTTATCACGAGCCTTGAATGTATCGCAAAGGACCAAATATTTAACCTAAAGATGTATCGACAAAAGACTTTCATATTCATATACGTACATGTACATATATATATATATATTCATGATTATGATTCCTTGTTATGTAATAAAGACGTTATATCAGTTGAAAAACTATCCTTTTCGCATGAGAAATCATATTTTTGGATCCATGAAATGTGAACGCAAGAAAAGTTTTAAACAAACGAATTATATTTAAAAAAAAAATAAAATAATTTTATATTTATCGAACTTGACTTTAATTAAACTTAAGAGCTATTAAAACGATGATTGAGAAAAAAAAAAAGCTCCCTACATAAAATGCGCTGTATAAAAATATAAATAAACATTTTCTTGCTAAAAATTTTAATAGCAGTCTTTTTTAATTTTACTATTGTTTCAATTATTAAATCTTAAGATATAATGTAGTTCAATAATAAATTTCAAGTATGCAGCTAGAAGATGTATCGTGAAGTTTTTTCATTAATGCAAAATATTAGTTTTCTATATTGATTCTATAATTAAATCACGATGAATGTGTTTTACATTTTATCTTTTAGTATAAAAAAAAAAAAAATTTCATTTTGCGCTTCTAATCTTTACTTTTTATATATATAAAAATATATATTAAAACTGGCTGTTAAGCTACATACTGAAAATTTTCTGCTTCACAGATGCTACTTTCATAACACCCGATCATAAATATATTTAATTCACCCTTATTAGACATTAATAAAAGTACTTCATTCACTTGCAGAAAAATGAATGAGATTTGGGATTTAATTTATTTTTTAAACAATGAGAAGATGGCATGTAAACCAATGTAAAAATATCAATTTTGCGTTATGTGCACCATAATCGGACAATGCGGTCCAAAAATAGTTGAATTATTAACATTTACCATTAAAATTTATATTGTAATGTTTGTTTTTAGATGATTCAAAATATTTCAAATTTATAAATTAATTTAGTTTGTTGATCTTTGTAAAAAAAATGAAAATGTTAATAATTTGTGATACATTTTATACAAACAGAAAATAATTTTACACCCTATTTAAAATATGCACCAAAGATTAGAGCAGCAACAGTTAAAAATAATGTAGAGCGCAATGTGAGCCCTCCACTATTCGAAAAGTCCCTGCTGTAGATTCCGAACGTCAATAAGTTCTTCAGTTCATCTTTCGACGTCATTTGGACGGTCCTGCTGTTTGCGTCTTCCTTGACGATAAAGCTGTAATGCCCTGCACCCAAAATAAGAAGTTTGGTTTGACTGCTGTCGTTATCGTAATCCACCAAGGTGCTCGGCATTTGCATCGTCTGGTTATTGCTGAAGGTGCCTTCGATGGATATCTTGCTGAAGATGAAACGTCCGGATAAAGGTTCGGGACGGTTACCGCAGTCTTCCAGGTTCGGTCCCGTGCAAAGGATCACCGCGCAGACCTCCACAGCACCGGAAAATCCCTGAGAAAATGTTTTATCGCCCTTGTAAGCGACGGCTCTGTATATGTAATCCTCTTCAGGTAAACTTTCTGACATTTCCCGCCTCTTCTCGTAGCTGACTTTGAAGCGACAGCAGAATCCGTTGCTGCAAATTTCCCCCTTGTAGTTGTCTTCGTCCGCGTTGAGAACGACGGATTCAAAAGTTATCGCTGTCGGATCCTTCTTCAGTTGCATTCGGGTTGCGGTTACGTTTTCCCGGTCGTCTTTGCGCAGCTTTATTACACCCGTCTCGTACATGCTTTTATTGTCCAGCGACGAGGATCTCGGGTTTTTGGGCAGTTTACCGACCAAAGCAACCGACATTTCGCTGTCCGGCATCGAGAAAATAAGAGGACCTTTTCTCCCCATGTAAATTCCACTTCCTCCTATTCCCATCGACGGATTGCTGGTTCCGGCAGCCAGAAGATTGACGTTCATCGAGTAGGACCATCCGTTTTGGATCTGGAGGGCTGAAAATGAAAAATTTCATCTAAACCGCTCTGTTTTTTTCGCCGAAGGTTTAACCAATGCAAACTTTGCCCGCGTTTTCCCTTTCAAAACAAAGCGAATATACCACATCGACTTATTTACGTTCATTTTCGAGTATCACAGCGAAGAAAAAAGAATACAAAGCTTTGGATTTGTCCGAATTCCATTTCACGAAGAGGGAAGCCTTCGTTAGTAAAATCGTGTTTCGCGTAACGGCCACCTGGCGGCAGCAGCTTACCATAGCACCAGTGACACCAACTTCGATTTCAGTTTCCTGCCACGTGAAAACCGATCGCGGGCATTTGCTCAAACGATATCTCAACATTACCTGTGAAAAAGGGCAATTCTCCGTACCAATAATTGGGATATATGAAATTCGTGACATTATATTTCTCCATCAGGTCCAAGCTCGGGCTCTTAAACAGAATGTCGATGCTGACGAAGCTTCCGAATCTGACGCCAAAATCGGTGTCGAAATATTCCAGCTCCGGCTCGGCCGACCTGCTCGCATTGTATTCCTCGTATGCGCTCATTTTCCGGTACCTTGAAACGATAAGCGTAGGAAAAATGTCGAATCACGCCGCAATATACGTGCGAAACTTAAGGCCGGAGCTAATCCTACCTGGACACTACCATTCCCTTTTTGTCGAAAACCACGTTCGTGTTGTATATCATTCTCTCTTCCGCTAAACAACTGGAGATGTTTCCGTGGCAGGAAACGCGTTCCAAAAGATTCACAGCCACGTATATAACGTTATCTAAAGCGATGCAAGACAGCTCGCTCATTACCTGCAACGAAGCCATTCATTACGTGCCTCTTGTTTTCGTACCTGGGCGACATTTTTTTTTTCTTTTTAAACTTTCAGTGGGTGACGAACCCACATACCTCGTGTGAGGAATACAACTCACCTCCGACGTTGCGTAGCCGTCGTTTTTGCAAGGGATTATCTTTTCATCTGGTGCAGGAACCACTGAAAGTTTGCTCTCCAAGTCCTCGTATTCGCCAAAAAGGCTGTTCTCGGGGAACACGATAATGTCAGCCCCCTGAAAGGAGAGATACATCCTGCTTTTTTGTCTCCGATACTTGAACCGGGCAACAAGGTAGAACCATCCTTTTCGACAGTTAATTATATACGTATATTTATATTTTTGGGGGATGTGTCACGAGGGTAAATATTTATGAATTAATTCTGCGGCAATTGCAACCATTTTGCTCCTCTCCCATGAATTACTGCGCTCCCAGACAGGAGCAAATCACTTACGGCGAACTTTGCTTGCGAAATGAACCATTTGTAGTCCCTCAAATTGTTCTCCTGTTTTCTGTGCGGCGAAAACTGCACCACGGCAGCGGTATAAAACTCCTTCCTTGCATCCGCAACGTGTTGAATGTATTTTGCCTGAATTTAAAACAAAAGTAATAATAATAATAATAACAAGAACAATAATCGACGCCGATAAATTCGCAACAGAAATAAATTGAAATTAACCCAAATAGCGTTTCCTCAGGTGAGGAAACAACAATATAATTTATCATCCGTTTAATTAAACAAAAAAAAAAAAAAAAGTGCGTAAATTATAACTGAAGAAAAAGAAGAAAAAGGCCACAAACCTGAATCGAAATTTGCGCAAAAACGGAAAGAAATATTAAGATACTTTTCTCGTACACCATTTTCAATGCACTTTTTTTTTTTTTTTTTTTGCCCACGGACTTTGTGAAAAATTATAATTTTATAATTTCATTTCACCACGATCGTTTGTGTTCAGGTTCTGCAAGTGCAGGACAGAGCAGTTAGATACATATTCAAAACTGGCAAAGGCAATTTGGGACCGGATTCAGTACTGTACCTGCGCTTTTTAAATGAAATGCATCTTCGGCAGCAAGATGGTACACGTAAATTTATATATTAAGATAAGGTATTTTCGCTGGCTGCCGTACGCGACTGCAATTCTGAACTGTTCCAAATAAATTCCATTGCAAACGTATGGTGCACGTATCTAATTTCCACGCTTGCACAAAACCATTAATTATTTTAAAATGAATAAAAAAACTGATTTTCCACGCCTGATATATATATATAATGAATTTATTTTATTTGTATTAGTCACAAATGACGTGGCCGTTTTTGTTTAAAAAAAATTATTTTGAAACAACATCAAAAAATAACAAAAATGTATTTATTTATAAAACAATAAATGTAGATAAAGCTTCCGTTAAGATTTGTAAAATTAGTTTTAATATATATATATATTTTTTTTTTCAATTCCTCAAGTTTACATATATATATAATGTATGATTAATCTTCAATTGTACAATAATAAGGTCGAGATAAATATATATTTTATTAAGCATAACCATTAAAAATGCGGGGACTGAATGAATGTTCAATGAACGTTGTTGTTTCGGTTTCTTTTAGGTCAAATTAAACGTGATGAAAAATGCATCGAAAATGTAAAAGATGAGTGATGTTTATGTTTATATGTATATCATACAATAGGGCTTTTTAAATTACTCTTAAAAATTGAAAAATTCATTTAATTATGCACATGTGCATAATAAAAAAAAAAATGTAAGAGAATAAAAAAAAAAAATAAATAAATAAAACTGAGAATATTCAAATAAACTATTAAAAATTTACAGCTAAGCGCAAACATCTTAAAAACTTTTATATTAGGAAATTTCCCCAAGTTAATAAAATTTAAAGCATTATCAAAATTTTCATAAAACGATGTAAAATTATTGAACGTAGCATATTTCGGTGTAGCAACGATGCGCCAAATAACGAAACGTCGAAAATAAAAAGCAATACATGCAATCGTATGGGCTTTGATATTTTTCTGTTTGATTTACTCTTTGTATTATTTCACAGTTGGAAACGTAATAAAATCCGATCTGCCCCATTATTCAGGCGATAACATTAAATAATCCGCTCACTCGCGTTGGGAACGTCCAAAAGTTGGTGCGATTTTCACGTTTTACAATTTTCGATCCGGCGAATCGGCTCCGGAGCGCGGGCTTTCCCAACAGCCGAGCCTTAAAAACCTGCCCGGGGCACAGAAATCGCTGAGGATCAGATTCATCAAAAGCTTTGATTTTGGTTGTTTGTCCACCCGATTTAATTACTTCGCCCGTTGTCTTAGCTAACAAATAACAAATTTATTTATCTTTCATGGAGCGGAATTTTGATTGCGGCACCCGCTGGAGAAGCTCCCCCGGGAATCAACCCCCGTTAAGCTCTTCCTCGGATCCGAGTCACAGACCATTTTCCTGTTATTTACCAACCGCGATTATGTATACATATATATATATATATATACGTGATTCGTATATGTAATGTATTTTTCTAGGATAATCTCAACTCGAAGTTATGAAAAGGGAAAGTGACGCGGACGAAATCCTGCAAGAAAAAAAAAAAAAGACAAAAACCTACGTAAATATTGACATTAAATCTTTATTTCAGCATTGTTAGCCTTGCTTGCGTAGCGTTGAGCATCGCACCGGTGGATATGTCTTCTTACTGTTGGGTTGCTCCTGCTTTCGGGACCGATGCTGGTCGAGGCGATAGATGTCCAGCACGGGGACCGAAAGGATCTGCAAATATAAAGGTCCGTACCTTCGGTCGCTTGACGAACCTCTGCCGGGATGCTGTTGCGATTGGCGCGGGGACGTACAGAAAACCGTCGCGTTATCCATATAAAACGCTGCGTTTCCGATCACTCTTACCGACGAGAGAGGGAACCAGTCAATTTTATCAAAACACATCAAAAACATAACCTAACCTTGGTTCGACCTAGTGACGATTGCAAAAGAATCCAATTCAAATATGAAATTGCGGTTAAGAATATCCGATCGCCCGGACGATCCATTAATGTTCCGCGCTCGGAATTCGATTTCCCCGGTGCGTCTTTGGAAAAGCAGGTACCGGAAAAACCTCCGAAGGGGTTTGCCCGCAATCAGCCAAATAACCGATGAATCCGCCTCGGATTGGAAAAACCGGAACGGGAAGAGCGGATTTCCACCATCGGAGGCATCACCTTAGGTGGTGCCACACGGAGATGACCTTTCGCGGGTTCTGCATGACCATCAGCCAGTGGTCCCTCGCCTTCGGGTTCTTCACGTTCCTGCCGACGACGACGGCGCCCAGGACGGCGTCCTTGCTCTCCTTCGGCGCGAGATCCGCTTCCGTCCCGGAGCGTTTCGCCTGGAAAAAACGGTGACGACTCTGAATCGCGCAACGGACGCGGGCCCCGGCCTTATTTCTTCACCGGACCGCGAGCGTTTCCCAATTTACGTGCATTTTTAGGTGTAATCGTCGGACGAAACTTTCACCGTAGCTATTTCAACTCCTCGGGGGCGTCAAACCGTAAATTGCTTTACCTTCCTCCTATATCGGCACGCGTTCGAACGGCCGAAGTGAACGCGCAAGGTATCGGACGGGAGAGGCTGCGGATGAGAAACTTACCGAAGCCTTGGAACACAGAACCAGAAGGAAGGCAACGTGTTCCAGGTTCGAAACCGGAAGGTCGAAGGCTAGGGTCTCGTTGAAGATTGGACTCTCCTCGGCGTGCCTGAAGCCGGTTTTCTTCTTCCTCACGCATTTTCCCATTCCGTTCAGCATGAGCACCCGTACGAAGGGACCTGCAAGAGAACAGGATCGCGGTCAGCAATTCTCGCGCTTCCCTCTCGATCCCCGCAGAAGTTTTACTCGTCCGATTGGGCAATTACAAAATTCGTCTAGAGCTCGTGCAACGCCGAGGTATTTCAGTTCGGAAGCCCGTACAATGCTGATGTTGAGCCTTTGAGCAGTGGGCAGGTAGGTGATGCCGAACAGGATCTGTCCGTTGTTCCCGCACACCTCCTGCAGCTCCGCCACGAGTAAAGCGCCAGGTTCGGAAGTCAGATTTTTTACGTCCTTCATGAAAATTCTCTTCTCGCATATCGGGATGCATCTCGTCAGCCGGTCCTTGTCGAACACGGTGAACTTCAAGCACCAATCCTGCGGAAAACACAAAATTTACCCGCGGGTTCCCCAGCCGAAGCTTTTTTGCAGAACGGTTGGTACCTTCATTTCCGATTTTTTCACGTCGAATAAGAAAACCTGGTCGAATTTCGGGTCGAACGTGTGCCTGACAACTCTGCTCTGCACCGTCTGAACTATCCTATCGCTCTTCTGCACCGGCCACTTGTTATTTATCACGTCCAACACGACGTACGGCTCCAGCGACGCGTAGTACTCCCTGTGCGGCAGCGAGCTCACCTCCTGCAACCGATTTGTACGCTGTTCATAGACGTCCGTGACCTGAGCCGGAATCGCGATCCACGTACCATTAAGTAAACCGTCAGCCGACCCATTGCGCTGTCTCCCTTCAGCATCCTGTACGACAGCCTTATCTTCAGCTTCGCCGCCGCAAACTTCTCGTTTTCTCGAATTGCCCGATTCACCGCGAAGGGTATGCACCTTAAGTTTATATCCGTTTCGTTCGACTTATGCGAGGCAGCATCTCCGCGCCGCAGCATCTTATCCGCGAAACCGTCTTCGCCTGCGCGAAAAGGGAAAAGAAAGTTTTGAACTTCATTCTCTCGAATGCTTTATAACCGTGTGTTGTTTCGTGCTTTCCGTCGCCTATCAAATGCAGCAGCTTCTACAGTAACAAGCACGCGATTATATTCAATATTATTATATGCAAATAAGTTGTGTCTCGTGCCCTTGAACTAAGGGTTCACCTAACTTTACCTAATGATACACATATGTTCGACAACACACACGTCAGTTCAATCTTTTCGCTGGGAATTCAATGGGGATAAGGACGTGATGAGAACGCTAAACGAGGTAATATATTTAGTCACTTTTATATAATATCGTATTATGGTATTCAAATATATTCTCACCCAATTCAGAATCGCATGTGATATTTCAGACAGGCGTAATATTTTATCTGCATTTTGACTGTGTAGCATTAACAGACCGTACGCAACGTAAATAAACTTACCCGTTTGATATATAACATGGTCCGTTTGCGCCATCCAATAATGTTCTCCGACCATCGCCGGTTCCTGTACCTTTCCGATGCCTTTTTCAAGTTTAGCACCATTTTTCGAATCGCTCTTTCTCTTCCTTAAAACTGTTAGACATATTTAAAAAATTAAATTTTTCAAACTTTGACGCTGTAAACGAATAAAAAAATTTTCCATCTTAAGGCGTAACGTTTATCTCTAACCTAAACCACTTCGAACGCGTGTAATAATACAGATCTGATAGTACACGGGACCGAACTTCAACCCTACGACGAGGTTCGGCTTAGCAAGTATACAAGTATGGGATGTTGAAATTCTGTTGGTTTTTCTTTGGGGCGGAAAATTTTAGCTCCCTCCAAAAAGGGACGCCAGATCCCAACCTGGCCCGACTCGTTCCGGGGGAAGAGTCCAAGCTGTCTGACCCGGCATGTGCGTGTGCTTTTACCTCTTTCCGCGCATCGGAACGTCCAACAGCAGATAAAAGCGAGGCAGAAAACAGCGACGGCGGCGAGCAGACCCAGGAAGCAGACGATACCCGCCGTGGCCGACCATCCCCGTTCTCCGAGATTCATCTCATGTCAATCCGAAATCAAAAACACGCGAGAACTGCGCAGTTTTTCCCGTCAGCGCCCTTGACGCTGTCGCCCGAAAGGAGGAAAATCGGAAAAGGCGCTTGCGGCAAAAGCTGCAAACTAATTAAACGGAATAATCGCAAACACTCCGCAGGTGCAGTCGCACTCCGTGCTGACGCGCAGAAAGCGACGGAGGCGCACGCCGCGGGAGGAAACAGCGGTCCTGGACCGGAAACCCGAAATCGACCGGCGCCGGTCCCGGGGGCACCAACGGAAGCTGCGTCTTCGCCATTTCCGTTTCCACAATGAAAACCCGAATCTTCCAAACGCCCAACCCGATTGCAGGCCGCTCTAAAGAGCTCGATTACGTTGGCGAAACATTTCCAAATTTACCTCCTTTTTATGTTAACATCCGGTTTAGCGGGCTCCGCATTAAGTACATTACCCAAAGTAAATGTCGCAGGTTATTTAGGTGAGCGACATAATAGGAAATGCATTGTCCGAAAACCTTATCCATATTGTCAAATACGAAATTATTGCGTCATAATAATATAACGAGAAATGTTAATTAAACTGAAAACGTCATTCTGTTATTTTAATATCTCATGCATATATAATATAGAGTTGATATTTTTTTTTTTTCTTTTTCATATTCCAGACATTACTCTTTCCGACGTTGATTCACATTCAATTTGCAAGCTCCATTTGTGCCGCGCTCGCTGTGGGAGAAAAATATCAGAGGCGAACGTGAATCGCAGGTATCGAAACATTTTTACTGATTAACTAACAACGTTTGCAACGAAAAAAGAAGTTAGATACATAATAATTCCGCGGCGATGTACATGATTTAAACATTGCGGGAGCGAAATAATTTGATCCAAGTCGGCTATTCCCCAAAGAGGGTACTCGATCAGCTTCCGGTGCCCCTCGCCCGACTTCCTCCCGAGAAAGCTCCGATGGAGAAATTTTCCGCGAGAATCTCTGCAACGTCTGCCGATTTTTCGATCGAGCATTCGCGTCCGAGCGAGAGATACCATCCATTTACGAAGCATAATTACGCTAATACAAATGAGTTATTTACGTTTCGCAAAGCTAACATTACATAACGCGAAATACTTGTGAATAAACATGTTAAACACAAAGCGTTTCAAATGCATGTGCAAGCTCTCCCGGTTTCCTTTTTTTCAGGCTTTCTCTAACGAAGACGCACATCGAATGGTTTTCGACAGCGCCGGGCAGCGGGGAGCAAAAGAAAAGGTGCAGCAGACAAATTATCCGGGTAACCGATCAACAGGTAACAGCGGCAATATAATTCGCACTCGCTAGCAGCGCAAGGTAATGCTGCTGACACGCTGACAAACATACTTTCTTGTTGTTTGCGTCTTACATGCGGTCAACGCGGTCATTCTGGAGCGGTTGCAGACGTGAATACAAGGAATGTGAACGGCGCACCACGTTTCGCTTTCATTCCCGCGCGGGATGCTGCGGGGCAAAAGCATTCGGATAAACTTGCGAATTTTAATTTCAGCCGAGGTGAAAATCCATGCGGTTAAATGCGAGCATCTCGTTTTATCCGTAGCACGGCGCGATCCTGCAAGCGTCGGAGCTTCCCTCAAACGGAATGGAGGAGTTTTCCTCCCGTTCGGCCATCCGATGCAGCTTCCGGCGAATCCGAATGCGGCTCTAAACCGAAGTCCGAGGGACCCGAGCCTCCCCATCCCCTCCCCACGCGAGACCGCGATCAGGTTCGCGGAGAGGCGGCTCGACGGCCAATTTCGCGAGTCGATTTCGGCGGAACCATCTGTAGACGTGTATTTTCGCTCTGTTACGTTCCGCCTCGGCCGATTCCAGTCCGCTCCGGACCTGGCCACTCGACATCATGTTGAGGGCAGCGGTGGCGATACTGTCGACGCTAGCGTGTAAGTCGTCGTTTGCTTTTTCAATTCGTTCGCGGTCGGACGTCTCGAGTGCTCTCGGAACGCGGAAGGTTTTTCGATGTTTCCGGTGACGGGCGGGCCGCGCTAATCGGGGAACGGGACACTGACCGGAAACCGAAAAAAAAAAAAAAAAAAAAGGGATTTTCCTCGTTGTAAGCGATGCGGAAACGAAAACGCGAAACCTTTCGCTCGGGAGCGGAAGGGAAAGGAAAACCCCGCAGCAAGCGAGGCTGATCCGAGGCGCTGTCGGGTTCGCGGGCTTCAGCTTTCGTCCGCTTTCCCGGCTCCGAACGACGAGGAGATTTTCCAGTTTTTCCATATCGTATGCGCAACATTGCTGTTTGGAAGGAGCAAAAGTTGCACCGGAGTGCAACTACCCGCTGACAAACCGGCAGAGGAACGAATGCACAGTTTTGTTCGCTTATTCGCTTTTACCTTTCGTTTTCATCTGAAATTTGTCGACGCCCGCCCGGAGCGAGTTTTTCCGTCGCATGCCACAATCAAACATCTCGCTGTACAAGTTCTGCGCTTGCTCTCCAAGCTCCCGTCCGGTTAGAGGCAACATTTTGAATGAATATCTACAAATGAGATTAAAATTCACGGAACATGCCACTTTCGGAAGCGTTTCCTTATTTTTATTGTGCAATTTTCAAATATTACATATTCGCATTTGTCTTAGCTGACGAAATGTTCGTCTGTCGTGGCTGGAAAATGTCTTAATAAAGGCGAACGATGAATTAATTGGAGCTTGCAATTAATCGTAATTTAATTTTCATTATTTAATCGCGTTTTTACACATTTCCTTTTGGCAATCTCTTTATTCATATTTTGCTCTACGCCAGATTGAATTATTTCGCCAATCGACATCCGTCATATTTAAAACAGTTTCGTATGTATTCGCATTTATAACATATTTTAAATTCGAATCATATATATTATGTAAATATTACCGTTATTTATCTATATGATAATGCACTGGTATTGTAAACTAATTCAGCACTTTTTATTATTTATATAGACGTCGCGGGAAAATTTTCCTTCATGTAAATACATATGAAACAATAATTTCGTGAAATATATCATCACTGAACGTGTTCAAAATCCCACGCATGTAGATAAATACGGCAGGTTTAGTATACAACCCGCTAAATTATTAAAAAAAGACATAAAATATTAATGTTACACGCATATGGTGAATGATATAAAATCGTGCGCGTCTCAGGTAAATGTTTACGCCGTATCACATGAAAGGTTTATATTATATTAAATTCGTATTGAATACTTTAAAAATTTTCTAGGAACAATTTCATTTGAATATCGCCAATGAAGAATATTATTTGTGGTTTTTCAGGCGTCAGAACCTTCATAATACCAGAAGAACTTCCGACTCTGTTATCCGTGGTGTATTCCAACGTACCTCCCATAAAACTAGGTAAGTTCATTTTCGTTTACCGCAAAACGATTAAAGATTTCTGCATACGTGTAAAATTAACGTTGAATATATTGGCAGAATGGAAAATTATATAATGTAGTCTAACGGAGAGGCGATGATTGCCGTCTCAATTATGATTTGTATGAAAATGATGAGGGAAATTGCCGGAGATGCATTTTCGCTCGTCACCTTAGGGCAAGAGTTCGGGGGTCACCCGAACCTGTTGCAAGATGCAATTCGGGTTAACCTTTCTTCCTTGCTGCGTTTTTCCACAGCGTCTGCACCCAAGACAGACATCGCCATTCGCCCGCGAACCGGAAACGCCGTCACTGATCGGCTGGAGGCGGATTCCATCGGTCGTGCCATCATCATTCACCGCTGCTCGGGCCGGTTCCTCCCTCATGCACCTCCCGCACCTTAAACGTATTTTTAGTAAGCCACCCGCGGAAACCGCTCCCACTCCGAATTTTCCGCGATTTAAGTCACTCTCGCCCCATTCGGTAAAACCCGACAGCATTTTCGAACCGCGAAACTCCCACTCTCAACGCTTAACGACAGCGTTCACTCAAATTGCATTCCGCAGCGCCGAAGCTGGAAACTGCCTTCCAATCGAAATGTTTTCCGCTCTCAAACGAGAAGCCCCGAACAAATACAAAATTTTTGTCCAAACTACGTGACCGTCCACCTCGTGCGATCCGAGGACGGGTTTCGGCATATTGTGCACACGTGCGTTCGCACACGTGTGAAACACGAGGCAATTTCCCTCCGTGCACATTCACGTGCTGCTTGCTCGTAAGCAATCTCGGAGTTTCTTCCTTCTGCGACGAAACCCGAGGATTCCGCACGTGTCCGAGGCGTGCCGCAGGAGGGAATCCCAAAGCGCCGTCCCCTCACCTCGAGCTCCCGACTTCTTTCCCATTTTTGCGACCGCATCCAAACGCGTGGCACGCCAAGAACATAGGATAATGCAAGCTCATAGGCGTGAGCACCGAGGGATCCGAATCCGTGTCAGAACAATCCTTTTCCCTAGGATCACCTTGGACCGGCTTCGTGTGCCAGCCTTGTCCGAGGCACACTTTTCGCAATGCCGCAAAAGAAAAGTTGATCAATCTCTTAAGAAGGCGCGCAAATGAGTTTCCATCGATGGATTTCGTTTGTATCCGCATTGAAAACTAAGGCGGAAAAAGAAAAAAAAACTTCGAAAACCTGTTTTAATAAATAATGAGTGAAAAGAGAGAAAAATCTAAGCTTTAAGGGAAATTCCATCGCCTTGAACTAAATGTTCTCTCCTAATGTTTCCATAAATTTTCATGAAAACGCCATCGAAAAGTTCGGCCCGATCGCATTTCCATTGGCGGAAACGTCAGCGAAAAAAATGCATTTAACATTCATCTAAGATGCAATTCTCATCCGCCATTATCTGACGAGATTCGCAAAATACATTATTTAACATCGCATTTCATTACCTAATGCATTTTCAGATTTCGGAGTTTGTCATTCAATTAATTTTTCTTTTACTTAAAAAAATCTCGTTCCAAACGCTGAAGTTCCGAATGTTAAAAAAACGCGCCCGCGAGATTTTTCAGGGATCAGAGTGCTTACGGCAAACATCGCTGACCCAGCTCCCGCCTAGCTTGCGATCTATCTTGAATAGAAAGTTTCGATGTTTTTGCCAGCAGAGAAAACATCGAAAATGTGCTCGTCAGCGAGAAATGCAATCACACTTGTTAACCCGTCACCCCGCGAGGAGCAGCCTCGGAGTTCAAACATAGTTCGTTTAATACCAAATGCAAACAATGCACATCTAACAACGTTGTGAGTCACACAAATGAGTTGGACAAAGAATTCATAACCTATGGCAATATTGCATTAATTGTTATTTTGCAAGCGAACGAGGTGCGGAGCTGGAGTTTCTTTAAGGAACGCACGCAAAGGCTGCATTTTGCGATTTTTTGACGCTGCAGCTAAATCCTTTCCCTCAGCAACTCACTGTATAATATTTATTGATGTCAAATGTACGCGAGGAATGAGCTTTGGTGTACGGCCACTTGATATTTCACGATCGACGCTCGTTCGATCGAAATACATCGATAAACTAACGAAAAGTCAAATCTCCTCGATGTTAACGACAGAAATTTTGTATTAATTTACACAGGTTTCGACACGCGGTTCGGGATCGGCTTCCGAATAGGACCCCACGCTGACTTTCAGACCCTGATAGAGCTGGGACCGCAGGAGAACACGAATCCGATCGGAATGGAGAGCGACAACATAGTGAAGAGGGGATCGCGCTTGGGAGCAGGACGCAAGTGGAGGTTGGAAAGCGATGAATCGAACGATATATCGAATCGAGTCGAAAAGGAGTCTCTCGCCCGCGTCCTGGCGAACGCTCTCCTCGGTCGAGCGCCGCCGAAGCGTCGGCGCCCGCATTCGGGCGAAATCGAATTCGGAAAAGTCCCCGGGATCGACGACGCGAATGAAAGGAAAGGGAAAACGTGGAAAAGTGAAAAATCGAAAGCAGGCGGTACGATGGAAAATCCCGCGGAAAATTTTGTCCGGTCGCAGCGAAAATAATCTGCGAATCTCATTCACGTTGAAACTCAGGTTTTGCAATTGCAAAAGTGCATTAAGGAATACACTCAGCATTCTCTTTGCGCAAAACGAAATTCGATATTTCGCCATTCTCTTCCATGCATATCTGCAGTTTGACCGGCATCATGATCGCGAAAATTTAAATACGATTTAACGCAGAAATCCCAGTCATCGGATGCAAAATTTTAGCATCATTCTGGCAGTACACTTTACCGGCAATATAAATAAAATTATTAACCCGGTTCATGAATCTCTTAAGCTCAAGAATCGTTTCCATTAACTTAAAATGTCCGACGTTATTCAGCAAGTTATTAACTTGAAAATAATTTGCGGGTTTTTTTTTTTTTTTTTATTTTTTAATTTCGGAAGTGAACTTTTCTCTTTGTTAACCCACCTGAAAAAATTTTCGAAACGCAGCAGCGGCAAGCGATCCTGAGCGGTGCTGACGCACTCGTTCGGTTATACCCGTTCACGTGTGGTGCCCTCCACCTCAGCACAATCCGAAAGGAAACGCTCCTGACCCGTTCCCGAACCTTCAAAACCAGCATGCAACCCTTGTGTTCAGATCCCGAATCCTTTGCTGCCGACACATACATTTTCTGTGTCTAATTTAACCGCAGCTCACTTTGGACGTACATTTAGTCTGATGTACATATTCCTGTTTTTTTTATTCCTTTCATACCTCCAAACTTATTGCTTACTTATACCGCGTCTTAATGCATAATTATTTGTTGCTTATCGCAAAAAACATTTTCGTTCGTATAAAATCTCAAGTCTGAATGCTGCAGGACCAAAGTGTGAACCTTCAGCCTCGAAAAATCGAGCGCAGCATCATGCCGATGGCAGAATAAATTTTTTTTATTTTTGAACAGAGCGATATTTTTGCGGCAATCGATCCGAAAAAAAACCTGAAAAAAAAAGAAAATGCGTAATACAGGCAGGGGGTATTTTTCCGTTGCTTCGCCGAAACCTGACGATGACCGATTGCGCGAACGGCCGCGAGGATCGCGAACGTAAAATTCCGCTTTTTCTGATCCTTTCGGAGCTTACCCTGCCCTGCAAATCCCGAAACCCGTTCGACCCCCCCCCTTTCAACGCGCAGCGAACGTTATAACCTGAATTCAACGTGGAAAAGGCTCTCTCGAAGGGTTTTCCGATTTGAATCGCGGATTTGAGCGATGGCCGCCGTGTCACCAGACGAAATCGACGTGGCTTTTCCCTCGGGATCCGACCACTCCCATTCAAGAACGCAAGTTTCATATTTGAGATATCGGTTAGCTCGACCGCGTGAAAAACTCATATTTACTTTTTATTTTTATACTTTCATCATGGATGGAGCGATCGCATCTAAACAACGAGATGCCTTAGAGAGAATTAAACGAGGAATATTTTACGAATGTTCCCTTTCAGCTAAATTGTTGTTTAAAAAAAAAAAAAAAAAAAAGAAAAAAGAAAAACTTTTTGTTCGAGTGGCCCGTATTTTGGAAAATTATTTTTCAGCCTCTTAACCTGAAAACCTTTCGTGCGAGCGATAAATTTTTTAAAATTTAACTCAGTCATGAAGCGGATTTGTATGTACAACAAAAATTTAATATGTTTGCGCATTCGAAAAAAGGACAGGCGTCGCGGAATAAGCCCGAGCTTAATTTGTATATTTTACAATTATCACATTTCTACATGTTTATTTTTTTAGCTTTCAGGATTTTTTTTTTTTTATTGTTAATTTTCTCCCTGAAAAATAATTCTTTTTTTTTTTTATCGATTTCATTCAAATCCGTTTACTCGCGAACGTTTCGATTTTCGAAACTCGACAGGCGGAACAATTTGGAAAATTTTTATTTTACGGAATTTGAAAATGACCGCGGGGAAAATCGCAAAATTCAAGCAATCGCGTGGTTCGTACCTGAATTTTCTGCGTACGGCTTTGGCACGACGATAACAATAAAAAAATTTTTTTTTTTTTTCACCCGCGTCCGTCCACTTCGCCGGAGTCGAAAAACACGAAACGAATACATTTTGAAGGCGACAGCAGCGGATACCGGTGAATGAAATCTTTGTTTTTGTCAACTGTAATGAAGATTGGACCCTCGGTAATTACCTTTTCATGGATATCCATCTTAAAAATGATTGTTTTCCCCTTTATTAAGAGCACTTTGTGGATTTAGTTCAAATTCATTGCGAACCATTGTCATACATTCGTCATTGGTTCATCTCTCGTCCCATTCGTCTGCTTTTCTGTGCGCTGCAGGGTTTTCGACCTGTCGCTTCCAGCGTCGCAACCGCGAACTTTGCTCCCAGGGCAACGCCCAAAGAGGAACGAGGCTGGAGAAAGAGAACGGGAGGCAAATTTGAAAAAACCGAAAAACCGACCGTGGTCCATCCTTCGCGCTCCTCGTGCATTTCGCGATCTCTCTCAAAACCTCTGAATTTCGTCCGAGAAAAGGAAAGGGAAGGGATCTTAGCTAGTGACACGTTCGGGGAGGGGGTGACGCGGCCCATATTTCGGTTTTTGCGCAAATTTTTAGTTTAACTTCAATTTTTACGCTTTCGGCAGGTAAATGAAAACGGTAGTGGAACCAGATCTCCGGTAAAAGCGATTTTGCACCCTCACACTGTATCGGGCAGATTCATCACAAGTTCCACCGCTCAAAACGAAAATGGCATTACAAAGATCGCTGATAATTGTGAATATTGCATTTGACTGGGTTTCACAATGTACAACGCTCAAATTTTAAAAAAAAAAAAAAAAAAACCGAACCGAATGACTTTTTGCGGTTAGAACCGGCTCAAACGGTGCGTTCACCAATGTAACACGCCTGAGGGAATATGTTCTCTGGAGAAAGAATATGAAAAACATTTAAGAACGCCGATAAATATCCGTCTTGCATCAAAGGAGCGAATATAAAGCCGGTTCGAGGTTTATATTTTTGTGAGATTCGAATGTTTTGCATAAAACCAAAGCAAAACAATCGGCTTATGGCAGTTCGCGCGTGTCTTTAGGAGGGTTTTTTTTTTTTTTTATGCGACGAACATTCGAAAATTTCAGAGTCGAGACTCGGGGATGAGATTGAAAAAAAGGAAAAAAGGAAAAAAGGAAAAAAGGAAAAAAATGTCAGTGTCGTTTCGATTTTTGTGTGCCAAAGTTGGTACCGCGTTTTCGTGATTTGATCTCAGCCTTTTAAGAAGCCGCGGAACAAGAATCGAGAAGGAATTCAACTTCGGAGGGGGAAAAAAAAAAAAAAATTCTCCGCTTTCTTCCCGGGGCGATTTTTGCCGTCCCCGATTCACCTGCGCCATCAATAAGCGGGCGCAGCTCAGAAGATAACAACAGCAGACAATGAAGAATCCGCGGCAAAGCGGATGCCGAACGAAGCGCAAAACGTTGCGCCTTTTTTTGCCGCACATGCGCGACTGCGGATAATCCGTTGTCACGTTCGCAGTTATTTAAAGCGGGAATTCGTTCGCGCGATGCAACTTACCCGAACGTGCCGTCTCCCGGACGGCAACTGTGCGAAAATTTGATCAAAATCATCGGAGATACAATGGAAGGCGAACGGGGAGCATCCGATTTCGGCAAAAATTTTAACCGAGCCGGTTAATCCACGGCCGAAAGTTTTTGAATTTTAACGGAAGGCGCCACGAAATCCAAGGAGGGGACTTCCCCTCGAGCGGCGGGGAAAGTGCACGAGACGGAGGGGGGAACGAAGGAAAGTCCGCAATGGTTGAGTGAAAAATCTTTTCAATTTTCGGAGGAAGGGGGAAAAAAAAAAAAAAAAGAAAAAAAAGGGAAAAATCGAAATGCCGGCGCTTCCGCTCCGATCGGAACGCGTCTTCCTTCCGTCCGAGGGGGAGAGCCGCAGGATTCGGGGAAGGCGGTGCGATCCGGCGCGGGGGGGGGGGCACTCGAGGAAGTTCCTCGACGTGACAAGAAAGCAATTAGCACGGCCGAAGCCTCGCGGAGAAAGTGCAGCGTTGTGAATATAGCGGGCGGTGTCCGGGGCATCCGCGAAGAAGTTTTTCGACTTTTGTCCGACCCGGAAGTCGAAGTTCCCCCGAACCGGGTTCCGGGTTGGGATTCGGAATAAGCTCGCGCTGCTCCCTCCCTCCCTCCGCGTTCGGAACACTTGTCGCCTTTTAAAACTGGGCCGGTAGCGGGAATCGTGGTACGAGACGGAACGCGCTCCGGAGCGAAAGGAACCAAGCGCCAAAAAAAAAAAAAAAAACAAAAAAAGGGTAGGGGAAAGAATTCAACGTAAAAGTAATTTCACTTTTCACTCGCCTCTCCATTCAGTTACTTCACGATGAAGCGATTACGTTGACGATTTGTATTTCAAGTTTATTCTTTTTTTTCTTTCCTATATCTGCAGTGTTAAAATTTTCCAGGTATGATCACGGAATTCGGCGTCGTTTTGATCGGAGTGCTGAACGTGCTACCAGGTGAGCGTCGAGTGATTTTAGCTGCGCGGAAATTTTTTTTTTTTTTTTTTTTTTTTTTACCGAATTCCAGCGTCCGAAAATTCCACTCCGGCCGAGTGATGCTGCCAGGAGGAAGGGAGGATGCAAGGGACGAAGCTCGGAAAACCCCGCACACGCACGCACACGCACGCACCCGATCGAATTTGCGTGGAAGCAGCTCGCTGCGGGCACCGATGGAAATCCCGTTTTTTTTGATTCCCCCCGCGCGAGTCTCAACTTCGAATAAGTCAGCGTGACCCGCGCGGGAAAACTGGATGAGCACACCACGCTCCGGGCCGCAGTTGCCCCCCGCCGTCGGAAAAACCGTCAGCGACGCCCGGACCGTGTGAACGGGAGATTGTCCTTTGCAAATTGTGCAATTTACCCATGACCAAACGCTCGAAAATCGTTCGGAAACCCGTTCCGAAGACGCCCGCCTTGACACGCGAAGGAATCCGGTTCCTCTCGACGCTCCTTGAAAACGTCTTCTGCCGGAGCCGCCAGAAGCGTGCGGTCCGAGCTGGGAAATCCCCGGTCGCCATTCCGCCTGGGGAAAATTGAAAAATTTCAGCTGCAGGAAACCTGTCTCCCAATTGGGGGTAAAAATCAATTTCGACCGCTTAGAAAGTTAAATTTACGGCTCCGGTTGATGGATAACCGTTTGGAGAAGCTGTGGAAAATCCCTCAAGAATGAAATCTTACGCGGTTACGAAAACCGAACCGCTCTTTACGCACTCGAAAACGAGTTTAGGCGTTCGATGTTTGATACGCAAATACGCACGTATCAATTTCCGATGTTGCTGAACTGCATGTCGTCGAACGCTTCCGGTCGTGAACCTGTACGAAGCAACCGTTTTGAAAGAATCGTGAAGCAGGCACGTTAGCAGGAGTTTGACGTGTCGTTAATTGTAAGTGTACGGTTTCTTTTCGGCAAATAATACTTTCGGAGACGTTTCTGAAACTTCGTACAATGCATTCACACGCGAGCAACGTTATGCAACCGATTACACCGAATAGCAACATAAAGCGATGGACATGAATAACACGAATCAGAAATATATTTCATTTTCGATTCAAATGACACTTTCATAACCCGTTCGATTTTTCTTTTCTTTCCCTGTGCAGAGGCGAAGTGTTTCATAATACCCGATGAAGTGCCGTCGCTACTGTCGCTCGTCTACTCCAACATACCGCCCATCAAGAAAGGTAGGAGGGAAACCGCTAAGGGTAAAACCCGTCGAACCAGCGGTGAACGACGTAATATCTTCCGGATTTTCCTCCAGGTACCGACTCTCGCCTCGGCTTCGGATTTCGGCTCGGTCCCCACGCCGACTTCCAGGTGCTCCTGGAGCTGGGACCGCAGACGAACACCGATCCGATCGGCGGGGGAGAGGAGGCCCCGCCGTCGAAGAGGGACGTTCTCGTGGTCGACAATCCGCACACCCTCGTGGAATACTTCCAGGGATTGCGGCAGCAACCGGAAATCGCGGAGGGGGATCCGGAAAGCGTCAAAAGCGAAAAGCTTTCCGACACGGAGGGAGGAAAGTGGATGAAGTGGTGGAGGCTCAACGTTCTCGGAGGGGGCCCCGTCGGAAAAATCAAATTCGACAGGGTCCCCGGAATCGACGACGTGAGCTCGAGAGCGTCGGAAAACGTCGTGCTCGACTTCAGGGATGCCGCAAGGGGGCGGAAAGCGATCGCCGACCGGCGGGGGTGAGCCTCGGCGCCTCCGGGGGCATCGAAATGCACTCCCGAGGCGACAGTTTCTCCGGCAGAATCGGCTCGGGCAAGGACTTTCACGTTGTCCGCCACAATACACGCAATTACCCCGGTCCGGTGGCTTCCGAGCAACTCTGCTTCTGATAATTCGGTCGCGCGACTTTCTGCATAGACCTACAACCGCAGTCGTTTCAGCAGTAAATCCACTCACGCCAAGTAACACGCATCACCTACGAAAGTGTTGGCTTTCGGCTCCGAATCGTTTCCTGCCTTAAATGCCCAACGCTAAAGACAAAATGTACTCAAATGCCGAAGCTGCCTTACGAAGCATTCTAGTCTTGTGGATGAATCATGTTTGTCAGCAAAAAAATTTATTCTGCCGGCGATTTTTGAGTTTTGTTACGATAATGTTGTTATTATTATTATTTTTTTTTTTTTAATTATTTATTTCAATTATTATCACTCGGGGATTTTTTTTTTTTTTTAAAAAATTGGTCTTTTGGAATCGAACAACTTAAACTGAGTTCTGACGCTAGGACGGAGATGTCGAACCGCAGCTTTTAACCATAGGCCAAGCTTTTTGACAATTTCAAAATTGGATGCATTTCAGCAAAAGATTAATGCATTTATGCGCTGAATCGAACTTGAGATTTGGAGGCTCCAAAAAAGGCGTGTAAATACTTTGAATTTTCTTCGGGATAAATATTAGCGTTCAAGAAATTCACATCCTGGGACATATATGCATATATATACATGAAAAAAATATTTATAATTTTATGCAAATTTTCCTGCGTTTGTACGCATACGGTTTGACACTAAATTTTTTAAAATTATGATTAATGCAGCATAAAAGTAAGTTGTTAATGTAACCCTCGAAATACAGTCACGATATTCCAATCCACTATGGAGAAAATGATAATTGTACAAATGTTAAAAAAAAAAAAAAAATCCTGCGAATCAAAATTCAATGTAGTTAAAAATTAAGCTATTTAATATATAAACATAAACATAATTTTTCTTTTCTTTTTTAACATCCAAGCGGTTTTATCAGAAATCTTACACCCTTTCGAAAGACATACAGCAAGAGGGTGAGTCAACAAATCCAAGATCAACGTTATTCAAGAGAGAAAAACCCATTGGGAAAGGCCCAGAAACCGTTCAAAGCTTGCGTTTCACTCCCGACGCTCCTGCAGATAAGAGACGTGAAAGACACCCTTGGAACCCGGGCCTGGACCTAACCGGGCAAGAGTGCCTTGCACCCTCTTACTGCATTAATTAAACGACGTTACACTCAGCAGTGAGGGTAAGCAAAATTCAGGTGCCTGCGCCATTTTCAGCAGCGATCGACGCACATCCGCCAACCTTCGGCTGCGAACCGTAACAATCCCGCATAATCCGCAAGTTCCAAAAAAGCAGTTGTCGTCCCGGATTTCCTTCCGGACCGCACTCGAAGCATAATCTGGAACGGATTTGCTGTGGAACGTCGGCGATTTCCCCGGTTTTAACTGATGCAAACCAAAATCTGAACCAAACTGTTTTGCCAAATCTAAAATTGTTGCTGCGACGTTTTTTTTTTTTTTTCCTCCTCAGCATTTCGTATGCATCCGCACAACCTTACGCGATTTTATCGAAATATAAAGTCGGATTTTATATTTTTGAAGAAGAAAAAAGTTGAGAAACCCCCGAAAGTCGCAGCAGCCAACGTAATGCAGCCATAAAAATTGACACTCGCACGTTTCACTCTGTCAACTTGTATTCATCGCTTTGTGATGACAAACGAAATTCCCCATTTGTCTGAAAATATTTTGAATTGAAAATCTCTCACTCTCGTTTTTATCTGTAATCAAATATCGAACGCACAAAATTAAACGGTGAAATGGAAAATTACAAACGAAACAAAAAAAATTTAAAAAGAAATTAAATCTCTCACCATCCTCTTCGAGTTAATGCCACGCGGAAAACTGCCCTCGCCTTTGCCCTAAAACAAAGCTCTGATGCTGAAATCCGAGAGGCAAATTTTGAGACAGAGTCACCCGAAAATTATCCAAATTATAAATATCAGTTCCTTTCCTCATTTGGTCTGAAATTAAACCGATCGCTGAAAATGCGTTTTTTTCTGCACCCAAACCAAGTTAACCACGAGAGAGTAACACCTTCAAGAATGTGCGTTGTATATTAAAAAAAAAAAAAGAAATAGTAATAATAATAATAATAATAAGCGAAACTTTGGAAACAGCACAATCGCATCGATAGCTTCCTCTTTAACCCAACTTTCATTGTCAGCTTTGTCCCACCGTCCGGAACACGTGCAACTGCAAGAAAGTTAAATTGATTTGTGACAAAATCAAAGAATTTTCTTTAAAGAAAAAAAAGATTTTCTTTAAAGAAAAAAAAAATTTATTATTCAGAGCTGCATTCTTGAGAAAAATTCGATTGATCATCCAACGATTCGAAGCCACGGTTTCTGTCATTGTGGAAGGAACTTTTAAAGCGAAGAACGGGAAGTGTAAACCCAGCAGTTCAGGTGTTTCGATATCTCGAAAGCATATCGAAAGTACCGCCTTTCTTTCCCCGACGCTTCCGTTTCCGTAAGAACAAAATCATGCGTTGGATTCCTAAACAAACCGTGCCTCGAATAATGAGAAAGGCCGCAAAACACAATTAATGCTTCGTGGGATATTTCTTTGAGAATCCCACGAGGACAAGAATAAAATAATCCAAAATATATATTATTTAATATAAAGAAAAAAAAAATGGAGGACAAGTTTTCTTACAACTTCTATATTTTTAAGTTTTTATTTGAACGAGCTAAGGTGCAATTCTTATGAATTCACATTTAATTTGTTTCTGTTTAACGCATGTAAAAAAAACAAAAAAAAACCTAACTGATTTTATGCACCATTATATGTTACAAATAATTATCATAAATCAATTGAATCAGTCTAATATTAAAAGAAAAAAAAAAGAAAATGAGAAGTAAATAGAGATTCATTTTTTAAAAAGTTAAATTATTTTACTGTTAGACTTTTAAAGACAGAAATACCTAGAATGGTAATAAAAACGTAATTCATTATGCATTGCATTCTTCAATTTACATTGAAAATAAATTTTCATTCAACTATTTCAAATACATTTATCTAAGTCTAAATTCTAAAACTGCTTTTTTTTCGAAACATATATAAGGAATATATATTTATAATCGAAATACATAAATAAGAACAATAAGCAAAATGAAAAGATAAATAATTTCGTTTAATTTTTTTGTTTTACTTATTTGTGTACTTCATAATCGGTATTTATAATTTGATTTGATTAATGTATTTATTTTCAACAGTCATGTTTTGCAAATTAGAATTCTTCATTAATACAGAAAATACTAAAACAATTTGAAGTGTTTGATCTTAAGGAAGCACTTAATTAATGTAAATTTCCAAGACAATTTTTAAAAATTCAAAAATCATAATCTTCCTTTTCATATAAGCCAATTACCAATAATAATGCGTAAAAATTTTAATGCATAAATGACCTAGAACTGATTATGAAAACTTCCATCAAAAAATAAAATTACTTGAATGAAGGAGTCCGAATTTCAGTTAAGATACATAAAAATAAAGTTAAAATTATTACAGCGAAGGTATAAATTTATTCTGCAGCTTTCTGCCACCGCGTGATACTAAACAAAGAGATTTTGATTCTGAATAAAAGAAAGGCAAACGCGATGATATCTCGATGAGACAGATCAAGATTTTTTTCATCACTGTGGAAAAAAAATACAAAAAAAGTAATAGCAAAGCAGTGAAATATTTTTATCTCACTTTTTAAATCAAAATCAATTATTTTGAAGTAATACTAATACCTTATAATGGCCTCTTTTTTTTTGTCTTTATAAACATTATTTTAAGTTGAAAAATTTTAAATTTAAACACAAAATTTTAAAAATAAAATTTCTATAAGAATATTGAAATTTTGAAAACAAATGTATTTTTTAGCTGAAGACATTGTTAAACTAACTTCATAGGTTATTACAATTATAATCGAAAAAATTATGATAAAAAAGCGGTAATGGGACAGAAAATTCATACTATCAAGAATTCCTTAAGATTCCCATTTCTTCCATTCCACGCCATCTGGTGGTTTAACATCCACTTTGTCCTGTTTAACTTCTGCCCAATTTGTACTCAGCACAGTTCCATCTGATTCAATCTACAAATAAATTCTCAATTAATAATTAAAAAGCTGACATTTCACAAAAAGTTCTCTATTATTATTCACCATTTTGAATCTAAGCACACACATTCAAATAAATGAATAAAATTGATATTTTTAAAACATCCAACATTTTTAATACAGTTCCAAGATATGAGCATTCAAAGAAATCAATGAAACTTACATAATCATTTATTAATATTTGTACATTTATAATTCTCTTTAATCTTTCAATTATTAATATTATCATTCACTAAATTTTTATAACAAAAACCAATGATGAAAAAATTTTGTTTTTCTTCTGTTGTTTATTTCATCACATTTTCAGTAGTCAATGCACATCAAGGAAATTAGAAAATAAAACTTACAAAGGATTTTCTCATCGCTTTCTTAACTTCATCACTCCCTTCAGCATATATCTTCTCAAACAGAGCATTAAGAGCTTCTTCACCTTCAGGTTTAAACTCATCACTGTTGGTTATGTCGCTTATAACTTTATCCCAGTTTTTAGGTTTCCTCCCAGAACTTTTAACTTCTTTTGCTTCATCTATAAGAATTATAAAATTAAGATTAGAAAAATTTTGAAAAAAGACGAAAAAAAGAAAGCATTAAGAATTGAAAATAAAAACAAAAAACAAAATCAAAACAATATTCCATTCAAATGCAACAGCATTTTTACTTGAAATGTATATACTGTACATTTATTTTTATTACCACTTGAAATATCTTTTACAGTTTGCTTGGCTAATTCATCTCTTTCCAACTTATCCCACCTAAAGCCTTCCTTTTTCTTTAGCTTAATTTCAATTTTTGATGCTAGAGCTTTAAAATTACATTGTGAAGGTATTACCTCATTACACAGTTTCAGCTGTAAATCATAGTTTTCTCCAGATTCTAGAGGAAATGAAACGTTCAACTGAAAGAAAAAAATTTGTTTTATTCAAAAAATTTATTTGTTACTCATAAAAATTTGTTGTTGTCGTTAAAATTTTTAGCTCTAAAATGCTGAATTACATTATAAATACTATTTTCAACTCACATAATCACTTTTAAAATCTACTTTCAGATCGGATTCCTTAACATTTTTATACAGAATATTTATTATTGTGTGGGTTTCAGTTTGATACCAATCGTGGCGAACTTTTGTGGTTCGAGTTTGAGTGACTTGCTCTGAATCAGCCATTTCAACTGTTAGCCAGAACCAGATGAGGTTATTGCGTTCCAAAGTAAATAAAAAAAATATAGATAAATATATAAACACAGTGACGTAAAACACATAAACAAGTTTGGCTTCACGGATTTTGTTAAATGAATGTGTGGTTATAAAATAAGAAAATGGCATTTAAGAATAAATTAAAAGGTCATATTTTAAAAATTGACTAAAAAATTGAAAAAAAAATACAATGCCCTGCAATTATCGGCATTTTTGCCCGTAAGTGAGTTAAACAATGTAAAGTATGACCAAAAATTATTTTCTCGTCTTTTAAAATTGAAATACGAACCAAAGCAAATTATGTTCACAAAGTACTTGAGCTAAAAAAAAAAAGAAAACAAACAAAACAAATATCTACTTTACAATCTCCCTTATGGAATCTCTATGTCGGATTCAAACTCAAGTGGCGCTGTCTACAATTTCGTGCGGCGGTTATATTTTCAACTGAAAGTTCAAAAATAATTTTTTTCTTCATGGCATCTAATATAGATTACAAATTTTAATTCAACAAGTTTTACACTAGAAAATGTATATTCTCATAAATTCACGGTATGTTCATAAATATACATGTTTTGTACAGCATGAAGCAAAAGTTTTGAAAAAGCAAAATGTAAAGCATGAAAACAAACCTTAAGAACTGAACGAGTTTACTGGATATGAACGGTAACAAATTATCTTCTCGCATTAAATACAGTAAAATACAGAAAATATTTTAATAAACTGACGTTTAATTTAATCGTTCAGAGAAATTCAATTAATAATTTCCAGCGAAAAAGATGTAATGTTCTGCTTTTCAAATCCGGAAATAACGGTCTGTAATATGTCGTTTTTGGTACTGCCTCGGCAAATATTTTTGAATTAAAACACTTTATTTTTTTTTTTAAAAAAAAAGAAAAAACTACTTTTTCAACTGAATTTTTCGTACAGCAAAAACCTCGAGTTTTTTGTGCGATGCAATACGAACGCATCTATCATTCGGGATCTCAGGGAAGTGAGAATTAAAAAGTTTCAGTTAAGGAAACTACTCTCCATCACATATCTTTTTAACTAACAATAAATTTTAATGATTCCTGATATTTTATCTGTCCATTTAAGGAACGTAAGTTAAATGCTATTAATTCCAACGTAAGAATTAAATACTGGAACTGGAAAAGATTGAAGAGAAGTTTTCAGAACGAAGACATTTTCGCAAACAAGAAACTGTACTTTCTAATTACACGTCTTTTTTGGATTCGGCGGTAGTTTCTGAATGCAGTTCTGAATGCACAAGAAATACTTTTCCCCACTTTCATACGTCATGCAGATGAATTTCCAATTAGTGCCCCCGAGGTCCATCGCATTGCTCAACAACCTGTTTTCAATTATTGCCAATGCGGCAAAACTTCATTTAGCCAGCATTTTTCAAACTGAAACGTAAACATTTTGAAACATTCAAAACGAAAAAAAATATGGCAAAATCAGATTAAAAAATTTTTTTTTCCGATTTCACAGTTAATTCATATTTTTGATAAAAAACGTTTTAAAAATATTGAGTTTTGTTCAATTTATCCGGTTTTATGTTCCAGCAATAAAAGACATGTAACACAGTTTATTAGACCTTTATTATAAATACTGAATTTCAAATCCGTTAACTGTGCCGCGGTTTTTCGACCACAGATACCTGGTATCAAATTACTTTTCCTCTCGTTTGTTATGATGAAGTTTCGATTGGTGTTGCCAACAGTAGGGAAGTTCGAAAGTACGAGGATGCGACGAATTTCCTCCACCGTGAGGAAAGCTCGCAATTGCGCGACAAACAATAAAACTGCTAAAGATTTTATTTTTCGAGGAGAGTATAATGTTATTTTTAAATTGTCCGCTTTCTCTTTCAGCTTCCCACCATATTCTAATCCTCGCGCGTTCTTCATTTGTGTTTTTACTTTGATGGTGGCGATCGACGAATGATCCTCCTTTCAATTATAGTTTTTTAATTTCAAAAAATTTTTGCATCCTTTTTTTTATTCTGGATTCAAACTAAATCGCGACTAAACGTGCAACAAATGGCTTGCTCTGTTTCGCTATCTGAGCACGGATTACGTTTAAATTGTTACTGCTCGCGCGGAACTCATTTTGCTACTCGCTCTTCTTGATTTTGGTATATTTTTAGCATTCGTTTTATTATGATTTCCCAGAGATCTCTCTTTGTTAAATTTCAAACAAGGAAATGCAACCGTGGATAACGTTAAATCAAAACCTCGAGCAGTTCTTTGCCATTCAAATATTCGACCAAACATTCTTATTCAAATGTTTTCGAATATTGGACAAATCACATATATTGTGATTTATATTATATATATAAATCAAATATATATCACAAATATTTGACAGTGGAAATCAAACCGGTATCACCCTTGTTAGGAGACATTTCAAATTGAACTTAAACTTATGAAGAGTTTGACTTCAATTAGCATATTCAGGAATGCCGAAGATGAATGCAGGCATAATGAAATTAAAATCAACGTTTCAATATTTTTTTTCTTAACGTATCATTAAGAGAAAGTTTTTAATAATAAGACAAGACTTTATCGATTATAAATAAGGCTCAGGAAATTCAAATGTCACTTCTCGACCTGTGAGCTTCTTATAAATCGATGCAAACGTGTCAATCTGAAAATAGAGTAATAATAACGAATAGAAAAGCAATAAATTTATTTTAAATTAAACATTTTTTTTCTTTCATCGAATTAAATTTATCAATAGACTTGAAAAACTGACCTTGTGTTCAATATTTGTCTGCTGTAATTTATCCAAATGAACCTTAATTAACTGCGAGCCATCCAGTCTCACACGTATCCTCTTACCGACGATTTCAGCGGGATAAACTAAATCTTCAAGAATACAATCGTACACCGATGTCAAAGTACGGCTGAAATTGTAATACTTTACTATATATAATTCCATTTTTGATATTGCTTTATGATATATACATGTTTATGGTATTCAAAATTATTATAATCACGATTTATGACTGGTATCTTTATTTTTAAACATAGGATTCTCAATAAATGCTTAAGTTAAAATGAAACAACAACTACATAAAAAAATGATTAAATAACAATAAAGCTTTTTGAGTTTTTATTATTAACTAAAAATTAAATTAATATTAATATGGAAAAAACTTATGTTAAAAATTTGAAATATACACAATTTTTTTAATCTTAATTATTTACTACCAATGAATTTTCTTTCAATTAAATTTATCATGTTTAAAATTAACTCATAAAATGATTAATCGAAATATTTTCCAGAATACAAAGGTGACCAATTTCTCATCATCAAAATTTTAAAATCTAATTTTAATGGTGCAAGGTTATTAAAATGGAAACAGAGACAAAAAAAAAAATGAAAATTCATATAAATAAAAGACAAAAATTTAATATATTGCATTTTAATTTTCAAATTCATTGTGGGACTTCTATTTCATCAAATTCTTCATTTCCTTGTGAACAAAGATTTTCAGAAATTATTGCACCAAAAACGTTGAATGTTTTCTTTTTTAAAGTAACAGTAGAAATAATGAAGATGAGATAGACATTTATTAGATTTAAAAACTTAAAATTGATTCTTCATTCTTAAATATACACATTAAAATATTACTTGAATTCTTACCTCCTGGGTCTTTTTTGTTTGTTTTTAGTTCTTGTTTTTCTTGTAGGTTTAGGCAATATTTTTCGATCTCCAATAAACACAACATGTTTACCACTAAACTTCTTTTCTAGTTCCCTTACAAGTCTAGCTTGGATTTTCTGGAATTGCTTTAGCTGAGGCATGGGAACATAAATAATGATAGACTGAAATAAGAAAATAATTATATGATTAAATAAAGTAAATAATGCAAGTGTGATCCATCTGATCAATCATAATCCACAGAAACATGTAAATATAACAGAATTTATATGCTGATTTAATCTGACACGGAAATAAGGCCACACTAAAGTATGAAGTATAAAAAAGCAAAAGTGTAAAAGAATAAGAGAATATCCAGTTTTTTTATTTAATCATGTCAAACAACAGAAAATATATAAGTATTATTCAAACTTCACAGTTTTGAAACTATTGTGAAATCTTTAAAACATTTTATCAAACAGAAATAAATTCACTTAAATATTGTGATGTTTTACAGAACATATGGTTCATAAAAAAAATGATATACATGAAATCTGTATTAAAAATAAAGACACAAAAATAAAGACACAAACCTTTTTATTGTTCACTTCTATTTCTCTAGCCTTTGTAATATTAAGTTCGCGAAGTTGAGCCTTCAGGTCACTATTCATTTCAAGCTCAAGCAAAGCTTGAGCAATTGAAGTCTCAAACGCATCGGGTTCAGCATTTCCGGCTTTTTTTATTTTAGAATTCGCTGTTGGAGCTATCATCTGGAAAAATTATATGAGTTTTACATTAAGAGGCATGGAACCTTAATTGACTTAACCTCACACAGATTGTTAACCAAATCCAACATGGACCTCAACCTTTTTAACTGAAAGGTTCGACAGCATAAGTTAATTATTGTAAAATAAATTATTTTGTCAACAGTTAAAATACCAAATTGAAAAACTAATTAAGTGAAAACCATAATGTGCCATGTTGACAAAAATCACAGTGAAATAAGAAATTTTTATCACGGAATATCTGTGCAAGTACTAACCATCCGCTAATGATTTTTTCAGAAAGCGTAAAAATACATTTAACATTTACGTTTCCCTCTCTTAGATTTTACAATATCAATAGCACTAAACAGTAATTTCAATTTGTTTAATCATTTATTTACCTTAAAAAGTTTATATTTCTAAAAACAAAAAGGAAAAGACTTAACGTGGCATCAGACTTTCAATGTGGCCCCGAAAGTGCCATGCTTCATATTAAATTTGGCGAAAGAGTTCAAAACAGTCATGGAGTAGACTTTGATAGTTTTGGTGGTACGGACTCCGAATTCTCATGCAACTTTTTAACATTTTCAATGCCTTATCAAGAAAATTTTGTTTTGTTCCATAATCAAGTCCATGAATTAGTAATTCATTAAAAATTATACTTACGGCTTATTGGTTTCGATGAAAAATAAAGTTTTACGAATTTGTGAAGTTTCTGTGGAGTTCATAATTTTATTAAATTAAATTTAAAAAAGAGATTTGAAGAAATAAAATATATCCTGTTTCCAATCTGCAATTCTCTCTCGAGTGAGCACTCCATTAATCATTGTTTGCGTTAGTTTTCAATTGTTTTTTCTTTCATTTTTTTTTTTTTGTTGCTTTTTGTTATTTGTTTTTTGACTTCAATTTTTTTGCTCACGCCCTTTCCTGTGTTTTCACAGAAACATAATTTAAAGATCATCATTCCATTTCAGTTAAAAAATTTAAAAGAAAAAGATCGGTTTATAAAATGATGATAAATTAAAGTTTCAGGAACAAAGTTCACTATTTTATTTGCTTTTCACTCCTACTTATCAAAAAACTTCCTCTTATTTAAACTTGATTCTCAATTTGTTATTTACACCATTTTTATCTTTGTATTATTTTTTAAAAGATAATTTACTGGTTCATTAAAATTTTTAGGACGTTTCTTTAATTAAATAAAATCTGCTAGTTTTTATTTATTTTTTATCTAAATTGCAGTTGATTGGAAATTATAATTGTGATAACTGATTAAAATGATTGTTTTTATGAGTTAATTCTTTTACTTTTATATTTTTTTCTGTAGTAAAATAAAATACTGAAATATAAACATAAAATTAAATTTAAAAGTTTATAAAAATTATAGTTAATATAAAATTTTATTGATAATTCCATTATGGATATCTCCCAAAGATTTTGTGTTCGCTGGAATTCATACAAATCAAATTTGCAAACGGCATTTCCAAAGTTGTTGACAAGTGAACATTTTGTAGATGTCACACTGGCTTGTGAAAAACAATATATAAAGTGCCATAAAATTGTGTTATCTGCATGCAGTGCATATTTTGAAACTTTATTGGTCAATAATCCCTGTCAGCATCCCATAATATTCATGAAAGACATTCAATTTTGGGAAATTAAGGCTCTTGTTGAATTCATGTACAAAGGTGAAGTTAATGTATCTCAAAACCAATTAGATAGTTTGTTAAAATCAGCAGAAAGCCTCCAGATTCGTGGATTATCAGGTACAAAACAATTTATAAACTGTGATCAAAGTGATGAAATTCATGATCATGATAGTGCTGAAGTGAAAGATGAATCTAAAACAAAAAGGAATAAATGTGATAATGAGGAGGTTGAGGAATGTTTGAAAAGGAAAAAAAAAAGAAGTGAAGAAGTTGAAAAATGTATACAGATAACTTCATTGAAAAGTGCTGAAGAACCTACACCAGATAAGAAGCAAGAAAATGAAAGCACACAAATATCACCATCAATACAGAAGGTAGCACTTAATAAATTTTTCTACATTGATAGCCCAATTTTCAAATATTATTTAATAAACTGCATAGAATTAAAATGCAGAATGATATATTTTTTATTCCATTATTGAACAATGCAAAATTAAAAAAATTTTAAATGCTTTTAAACAATTGTGATTAATAATGATCTTAACCATAAAAAAAATATATGTATTCAACTTCGAATTCTTTGGCATGTTCAAGTTTACTTTTCTGTTTTAATTTTTTTAACTGCGAAAGGGAAAATGATTGGATTTTATCGTCGCATTATCCAAATTTATATAAATTGAGAACAATTTTTCTGTAAAGGTTACATCTGATAAAGTTCAATTCGATTTTTTTTATTCTGACAAAGTGATATTCAATTCCATCAATTTCGTTTTAACTTACAAGTTTATTACTCCACAATAATAATAAACTTTGTGAGCATCTTTATTTTTTTTTATTTTTATTTATTTATTTATTTATTTATTTTTTTAATGCTCTCTTCCATCGGAAATGTTAATGAAAGATACCTTTTTCGAATGCGGATTTTAATTTAAATCCGAACCATACAAATTTTGTCGAATATTCTTTCGCTCTCGATACATCAAAATGAATAAAATGCGAAAACGTTTCCGTCCAAATGCAATGCTCCCTCATCGACATTTCTTTTTCTCCAGCCGATCAAGGAGGAAACGTCCGAGCAGGACGAGCTGGAGTTCGACGGTGGCTACCCGGCAGTGGGAGAAGAGGAAGAAGGGGAAACATTTAGCCAGGACATTTTCTTTCCCGAGCACAACAGCGACCCCGGTCCCAGTGGAATATCAGGTATCTCATTTGCTAATTCTTCATACTAACGGTCGAAAAACTAATTCACTAATGTCCTAGCGCTTACAACAAAATTTTTACATACATACATATATATATATATAATAAGTTTCAAATTTGGGGGAAGCCGCCTTCATTTCATACATCTTGCATATGTTATATAATACATGAGATGCATCTTCGGTGGTGAATTGTTAACTCGATTCCGTGTTCTGTTAGATATTTGAATTTTATTTTGCACAGGAATATACGTTTTGTATATACGAGTTATTTACTTATGAAAAAATTGTTAACTTTTTTGCTTTGTGCTGTTTGTTTTTCAAATCAACAAATTCGCAAAGCAAAACTGTTAATAATTCATATAATACGGTAATAATAATTCCCCATTATTATGTGCGAGTGTGTGTGTGTGTGTGTGTGCACGCGCTGTACTTTGGCCGCCGTTGAAATTTCCATGTGTTAAAACATAAGCCTTCCTAAAGGGTGGATTTATTGAATTCATCAACATTTTCCTTGAGCAATAGTAACCATGGAAAAGAACGGACCTCATGCTCAGACAAAGCGGCAAAACCATGGCAACTATGTGCATTGTCATGGCAACCGTCCGTAGTAAAATAATTCAATGGTTATTAATCTTGAGAAATCGATAAAACTTTTTGGGAGTTTTTTTTTTTTTAACATTTTTCTTCTGGCCGCTTGATTGACCGGGTTCCTTTTTCCGTTTGGACCCCTCGAGATTTTCTTTCCCCTTCTCGCCCACTGCCTGCTAGGAGCGTCACTCGGCGAGAGGAGTCAAACTGCAAGCGGGCCGCGCAGGAAAGAGCGTCGCCGCCCCCCCGGGGCGCTGCTTCCGCTGCAGAGAAACCCTCGGAGCTTTTTCTTGCGCCTCGATCCGACGTCATCCCCATTCGCTTCCTGTTCGCCCTCGTCCCCAAAGGCATGCCTGACCTTTTCGCTTTGGGTGTAGCACGTGCGGGGACGGATTTCGAAAACCGAACCCGTGAAACTCGGCGCCCGCGATTTGAGACAAATCGCAGCCGCGGGAAAGGAAGTGCGGTACTTTTTCCGGAAGTTGCTCGCACCCCGGAAAAGCTTCCCACTCCGAAGGCAAAAGCTCCAAAGCGATTTGACCATCTCATGCGGAAGAAACGGGGTGGGAAAATTGCGTTTTTTTTTTTTTTTTTGTTTCCTTTTTGTTGTTGTTAGTTTTATTTAAACAGTGTTCAGTTAGACGGCCAGTTGCCCGGCAACGTGTAACACTCCGGGGTGTAGGGTCGTTTCCATGGCGACCCCGTTCTAATGTTATTGCACAATGCACGGTCGATACACATGTGTGCCGGGTATATGAAAATTTACTTTTCCTCCTCCGGAAAATTCGTACGCGCGCTTTTTTTGGAAAATTTCCACCGAACGACCGCCCCAATCCCGCAATTGCGCACATTTCCGTAAGCCGCACCAAACCGTGGCCAATGTAATAATTATTGTTATTAATTAAACAAGAATAACATGCGTAAAATGAAAATTTCAAATTTGCTAAATTAAGGTATTAAACCCCGGCTACGGTTCCCTTCATTTTGTGTTTTTCAAGCCGCCCCGCACCGTGAGAATACATGTATACATGATTGGAAACGAATAATTGTAAATGGGCTTTGCCGTTCAAGCGTTCGTAATTAAATTCTGTTAAAAATTCGATTATTAACCGCAATCGTCCTTCTTGACGTATTATTTGGTTTATTTAGTTTCGTCCAGCGGCTGTCGTGCATCGAACACCGCGCCCGGCAGCGGAGCGGGGACGTGTCGTGCGCTGCAGCAGGTCGAGGATTGCATCCCGGGGCGAGGGATGCGTCCAGCGAGCTGCCGCAGTCTTGCGACCGACGAAGCTCCTTTTGCGCCACGTTCCGGAAGCGGAACCCGCGCGCGAGGGCGGAAATTCCGCCCGATGAACTTTTCTCCCTGCTTTCCTCCGGAAGAAAAAGCCGAGGGGAGAACAACGAGACTTCGGCCGTTCGCCGAGTGCTCCTCGTGGGAGACAGCGCCCTCGTCGGGAGGCAGATTCGAAACGCGTTGTCAGGTCGATGGATAAGCAATCGCGGTTTTTCCCCCCGGGGGTGCGAAAACTGTCTGAAATGGATTCGCAACCGAATGCGATGGGACTTCTTACGGAGAGGTTCCAGGCTTCTTTTTTTTTTTTTTTTTCGCTTCCCCAAAGGAGACAAAGGCAAAAGGTCGAAATGCACGATTCGAATCGGCGGATGATGACGGCCGCACTCGTCGAACAGGAAAAGCCCCGAGCTTGGGCGGTGGATGGGTTACGGCAGAGAACGTGTCATTAACATTTTGTGATGTTGTTTCGCAGAAAAAGAAACTGTGCGGAAATGAACTGAGCACGGAGCGCGTGAGATGATTCCGCGAAAGGCAGCGGGCCCAAAAAAAAAAAATCCCTAAAAAAGTCCCGAAAAGCGCCGTCAGCAGGGAATTTCGGGCGCGCCAAAAGGCTGTGAAAAGTGGAGACGCCGCTGCCGCTCCATCATCGGCGGCCGATGATCGAGCATCTTAACTAATCGAAGTATGTGAAATGTGTGCATTAGGTTAAAGTCGAAAAATGTTTTTTTGTTCTTTTTTAATACAAGACAAGACAGTGAATGTACAATGAGACAACACTTCAGAACGCGACTATACAAATCTTTCTTGTTTTTCTGCTATTATTCTGCCTGCACCGCGGCTACTAACTTTTAACCAAACTTAATTCTTTTTTAATGTGGTGCCTGAAAAATTCTTCAGATTGTTGGGATAGTTCTTTTTTCTCGGGTTTTTCACTTCTTGGATGTAAGTATCAAAATCCGGACATTTTCTTTTTTTTTTTTTTTTTTTTTTTTCCTTAATGGAAAAGTGCTGTTGCATTGTGTTCGTAGCATGTTTCCTTTGGTTAATTCTCGTTTCGCATGGGTTGATTTTTCTGTTTTTCCGCATCGCTTTTATGTTATTTATTTTTTTTTTCTTTTACTTTGTTAATTTTTTTAAGGGGAGGTTGGGATCGGTTTCGAATTTTCCTTTCGCAGAGGAAATTTTCCCGCTGCGCGTTTCGCGGGGGACCGCGACAGGTCGCCACTTCGCGAATTTTCGGGAAAATTTTCCCACTGCGGCTTAATGTCACAGCAGATATTTATTTTTTAAAAAAAAAAAAAAAAAAAAAAAAAAGTTTTTGCTTGTCGTTTTTCGAAAGCTTGCGCCGATCTTTGAACGGTCAAAATTTACGTTCAAATTGTACTCCTTAGAAAGACAGTAGCAATGCAGAAATTTGTGTCGCTGTTGTTTAACATTTATAATCTCGTTTTTTTTTTTTTGTAGCTTCGCATGTGTGACTGGAAATATAATTTTTTTGCTGTATATGTTTATGAGTATATATATATATATATACATATATTTTCTCTTGCTTTAAACGCACGATAAACAAAGCCTAAAATAATGTTTTTTTCATTTTAGATTTGGATAAAAATATGAACAGAGAAGAAGAGGTGAAAAAATGAGAAATAAAACGAGCGGAAGAGAAGCGATTTTTAATGGACGAAGAAAATGACAAATGCGAAAGGAAAAGCGGTTTTTCCCCCTGTCCAGCCGCTTAGAGCTTTTCCAGACCGAACTCCGAGGCCCTTCCGGTGGTTAATTTATCGATTTTGACTTGGTGGCGGGGCCGATTTTGTCTTTAAAATTTCCCAAAAAAAAATTTTCACAGGTGATTTTTTCCATTACGATTCGCTCAGTAACTCGCATCGCCCTTTATGTCGCTTTTCCGTGCCCCGCCGTTCCGAAACGAGATGCTTTTCCGCTGATTTTTCCCCCCGTCGAACCTCTTCTCGAAGGCTCGGGGTTTTCCACCGGGGAAGGAAGAGGGGGGAGGGGGAGGGGCGAAGAGAGAGAACGTGTTTTTCCCGACTCGGACCAAAAGCGTCCGGTTTTCCCTCCTCCCTGGGACGCCTTTAAATCCATTCCTGCAGGAAAGCGCGATTGTCGTAATGAAGATGATAAATAAATGAACTTTGCTTTTGGCAGGTTTTTTTTTTTTTTTTTTTTTTTTCCGACAATCAAAACATTTTCTCGCCTTGTTTCTTTCGCTTTAGAAGGTTTTTAATTTTCCCGCGGACGTGGGAAGGAAAGCGCTCTCCGGGGCATTTTCCGGCGAACACTCGCGACACGTCCAGTTTTTGCCTGTCGTTTTTCTGTAAAATCTTCGAATTCATGACGATTTCTTCCTTTTGCCTCCATTTCTGGCGATTTTCTCGTTTCAGGCTCTCACGCCGATTCGCCTTTCGTCAACTTTTTTCCTCGTGCGTGATGGCAAATTTTGATTTGTCGAAGTGGGTTTTCAGTATTGCCCAAGATAATCGGGGACCCGACTGTGTTTAGGGGGAAAAAAAAAAGCATCTCGTTTTGTGCGGCATTCGAATGAATTTTTTCAGGTACGTTCAGTTTTCGATTCTTAACATAAAGGGCGGGTACCTCAGCGCATATATCGATCCCCTTCCCTCATAGGATTAGTTAGTTAAAGTTGATTTTAATTGATATTTATTAACCAGTTTTTTTTTTTTAAAAAAAAAAATTATTGAAAGATCAATATAAAAGGATATTTTAAAAGTAAAAAAAAAAAAATTTTCTATTAAAATGGGCATTATTTTTAACCTTTCAAAGATGTGAACTTCATCCTCCCTTTGCATTTTCCCCTATTTCATGAATGAAAATCGATATAAAATTGCTCCTACTCCGGGAATTCTTCCTTGTGCGAACGCCTGGCCAATTTTCTCCTTGCGCAAAATCTCCCATTTCTCCCGTGTGCTATTTTCGGGTCAAATTTCCCCTTCGCCTTCGCATTACTTACCCCCTCCCTTTCGAATTTTCCCCCCGTCAGGAATCTAAGATGATCTATTGAACTCAAATTATTTACACATTTAAATTGCTTCTTTTTAGATTTTTTTTTTTTTCTTCGACCGGCCGGTTACCCTCCTCCCACCGCAACCACCACCTCGACCCCTCCGTTCCAGGGTAATCAAATCATTAATATTTTCCCAGACGGAAAAAAGCGTGGAAACGATTGTCGGCGAGGGGGGCAGCGGACGAAGGAAAAGCCGAGGCTGAGCGTTTGGTGGTCCCCCGGGGGTGGGGGGAGGTGCAGGGGAGTGGGGGAAAGCCCCGGATTTTCGTTTCGTGAAAATTTTTGGGAAATTTCGGCAAACAGAAAAGAAAAAAAAAAATATCCTTTTAACCACGATTTTTAACTCAGACGTAAAATTTTCCGCTGCAGAACAACGCGGAATGATCAGAAACGGGCATGATATTGATTATAGATAACATCTTTTGAGACTTTAGATGCCATTAAGCGAAACCGCGATTAATTAGGCAAAAGTAAATTCACTTAGGAGAAATATAGATCAGAGAGAGAGAGAGACATTCGCGATGACAGCCCTGCATATCGGGGAGAGTTTTAAAAAAAGAAAATTTTCCCTTTTTATTTTTTCTCTTTTCAGAGTTCATTCCGCTGGATCAGTTAACCGTGGACGAGTACCTGTTGAACAAGCAGGATCAAGAGCTGGGCAGGAAACCGAAGCCGAACATTAAATCGGAGCCGGACTGCATGAAGCTGAAGAAACCCTCGGCGCGAAGGAGTTGCTATAAGCAGTACACGATGGCGAACATGTGGGCGGCCCTGGAGAAAATCGAGCAGGGTTTGAGCGTGTACAGAGCATCCCTCGAGTACGGGGTACCGAGAAAAACGCTTAGAAACTGGATGAAAAAATACAATATACTGAGCTATTTCGACTTGAGGAAGCAAGAAAAAGAAGCAATGCTATAGTTACATTTAGAAGGATGAAAATTAATGATTGCGTTTTAGTAATGTATAAATAAATAAACGTAAAGAAAAATTCATTATTGTTCATTACATGGCCGTGATCGTTCTTTATTTAAAATAAAAGACGTATATCCTTAAAAATTGAACGTCGTTCGGTGGCGATTTCGCGTCGGAGTCGTAATCGAGCTGGAGGAAAGCGTTTTTACATGTAAAAATACTGTAAAAACAAATCAAACGGTTGGAAAGAGGACCAAAATCGAAAAGGGCAGGCATTGTGATTAATTTTCCCTCGCTGTATACTTCGAATGCACATTTGCGGTACCAAAATACTGAAAAATCATCAAACCGCCTTGGCGACAGACGTTTGAAGAGATTCTCGAGCTTTGCGTTCGGTTCGAAATATTGCGTTAAGGAAAAGCTTTATTTACCTTTTTTACGATTCCAGTGCATGAAAATTAATTAAAAGTAATTCCCGCAAAGATTTATGGCTCCGAGGAAAAATTCCGGTGATAGCTTCCCACAGCGAAGCGGAAAAGGCGGGAGCAACGCTGTTAAGAGGGGCCGTTCGGGTAGGGTGCCCGAGGCAAGTCGAAAAGGTTACTTGCGCGCCAAGCTCCGTTTTCGAAATTGGTGTCAAAACGGGCGGAAAATCACAAAACCGGGGGCCCTGGCCCCAACCGCACACTGCTGCAGACGAAAGCCCACGCGGCAGAACCGAGAAGGTTGTGATGTCCGACCATTTTGTGAGCTCGCTAACCGTCCGACAAGAACCGAACGGATCTGGGTTTTTATGAAACTGCGATCCCAGTGAAATGATTTCCGAGCAAGATCCGAAAAACTCAGGTAAATGTCTTTTATTAATTGTCCCACGCTTTTGTCGGTTTTTGCGGAACGGTTTTCGGTTTTACGTCCCCCGACAGCGCTGCATTGGAAAAACACAACGAGCCTTATTCTCTTTGGACCGCAGTCCTGCGGTCGTATTTTCGGTTACCGGCTTCGTGCTGCCCCGTTTTATTATTTCCCGGTGTCCGTCGGTCGGCAGGGCCTCCCGACGCAGCCGCGTCGCTTTGAATAATTTTTGAGTGAGTTGGGTTTTGCGAGATCATTCGCCGCATTCGGATTTTCCGGCGTTAGGAAAAATGGGCCAAAGGATGAATTGCACTGCCAAGTCGGATATTTTTTCTCGGATGCGGCTGCTGCCGAAGCATGCGGGAAAAATTGTAGATTGCGTATCCCCGCAGCGAATACCGGAAGAAAGCACTTAATCGGACTGGGTCAAAAATATTGCACATCTGAATACATTTTGTGGATGTATCACAAATGAGAGCAGTCAAGTGGGGCAAAATGATTGGGTTTTATCTGTGGAAAATATTATTGTGTAGTCTACAAATTAATTTCAACAATGCCCAATCGTTCACGTGACTGTAATTCCAGAGGCATTAACCGAGAAAATAAAATTACGCCTTAATTAACAGCTATATTTTATGATTAATTAATTATTTATTTTTGCCAGTTGTCCGATTCTGAGCCCAGTGCAGGTAGAAGGAATTTCAGCATTAATAAAGCGCTTCATGAATATTTATTATTTTTTTTTTTTGACAAGTCCCAGCAAAAAGACTGAAAAATTGGGCGGAAAATGAATTTTTTTTTTTTTTTTTTAATTTTACTCATGTCTCGTAGATCTCTGCAGTCTGGCCTTAAATAACGTGGAATGCGTGATGGACCAGGAGCGAACCAAATCGGCATCTTCCCCGGGCAGTCCGACGCAAGGAAACTGCAAAATTTTACCGAAATCTCAGCGGAGGCATCAGGAACACAATTACACAAACCCAGCTCTGGAAGACACCACAATAACCATAACCAAAATAGATCCCGCACAGGAAGGGAGCGCACCCGCAGAGCGCGAAAATGCCAAAGTAAGAGGCGCGAGCAAAGCGAGTTCTGCTCAGTCCAAAAGCGAAGCTGCTGACGGGAACCAGAGATCCTCGGGGAATAAGGTTGAACCAGGTTTAAAAACCCTTGCGAATTTAATTTTCCTATTGCATTCACTGCGATTCATGTAAGAATATGTTTGTCCGGCTCCGCAGCCTTCGTCATCGGCCCAGTCGGAAAGGCCTGCGGAAGCGAAAAACAAAGTTACGAAAAAGGACGTCTTCAACAGAATAAGGAGGTCCGAAGAAGAGCTGCAGAAGGCTGCAGAAATGGTCAGGGGTGGCATGACGTTCCAGACAGCTTCGGACACTTTCAACATTCCCATATCGACCATAAGGTTTGTGTCACCTTCCGCAAAAAGGGCAAATGCCGAAACGCGGACGTAAATATTGATGGGGAGGCCACGTTTTCTTTAAATTTTACGAGTATTTTATGACATTCACCAAAGCTTCTTCGCTTTTGCAGATTTTACATGGCCAGAAGGGGGATTCTGCCCCAGAGACGGAGAGGTCGCGGTTCCAGCGGTGTTCGCGACGACGACTTGATCCATCCTCCGTTTGAAATTATCCACTACCGCTTGCCAGATATAGACAAACCTATTTAAGAGTTCAACGCGCGAGTTTGTATCCCGGCTTCAGCGGCTGAGAACCTTTTTTTTTTTTTTTTTTTTTTTTTTTTTGGGTAGAAAAATAGAAAAAGTTTAAATTTTTCACCTTCCAAACGTTTTAGTAGACCAAACCATAGTTGGCTTCAGTGACCATTTTATCAGTGGGAGAGGGGAAAAAAAAATATAAGAAATTAAATTGAGTTTTGTTTTTCCTAATGTACCGAATAGTTAAGAAAATGAGAAAGTTGTTAACCCGTGAAATTTTTAAATATAGGCATCAGATTAAAAACAAATTGACGTTTGTTTCATAAAAAAAAAAAAAATCAAAATCAAACGAACGCGACTCTTATTCGACAGCTAAACAATGAAATCCTTTGAACCTTTCGAGTTAATTTTCCGGAATAAATTTCTTTCTTTCTTATAGCACGCACCATAAAAGCAGAGAAACCGAATTAATTGAAACGCAGATTTTTATGTGCATTTAATGACGAAGGAGACCAAAAAAAAAAAAAAAAAAAAATAACAATGAAAACTTAAATGCTTCTGCATTCGCCATGAGAAATAACATGTTCATCGTGTGTTCCTCATGTGTTTTTTAATTTAAGATACATACGTACGTGTTAAATGTTGAAAAATTGCAAACCTTAAAAAATTTCCCTTTTTTTTTTTTTTTTTTTTTAATAAGTCAACGAAAATGTTTCTGGACCAACATTAAATGTATCCTTGTCTCGAGTTATTGCGGTGTGATATTTCGAAAGATGAACATATCTGTCGCTTTCGAATTTGTTGGGGCAAAGTAATGATGGTGAATAATGGCCTCGATGAAAATGTTTATTTTGCTGCGGTTCGCGGACGCCGACGCTGGTCAGCGAATAGGTACAGGGAAAATCGATAAGAAATTTTTTTTTTTTTTTTTAACACGCTCCTTTGACTTTTACAACGTTCATAAAAGTTTTCCCAAACTTGCATTCGCGAAACTCGACAATTGACCAAGGAATGTTTTCACTTTCAAAGCGACAAAACAACGCCCGACAGGGGAGGCAAACATCACTTTGATTCATCCATTTTCGCGTTTAAAACGGAAAAAATTAATGTTATAATTTTAAAATATTCCATTTTCCCCGAATAAAATAATTAAACATTTTCCCAGGCGCTCAAAATTTTGTGTTGTTCCGTAGTTAATGGCCCCATTTGATGCAGTGCATTTATCAATATACATATTATGCTCGAAGGAGAAGAAAGCAATAAGTCAAATCTATATATCGCATTAATGCGGTCATCGCGATTTTAAAATCTGCGGTCTGCCTCTTTTTATTCTCGTCAATGACTGTCGGATACGTGAGAGAATGATGCACGTGTAGGAAGAATGTAAGAAATGATGGAGAATATAAATGATGGACAAATTAGTCGATATGTGATATACCACAGGAAAATGATTCCATTATGAGACTGAATTTTCCCTTTTATTTTTCTATGGCGGGGGAGGGGGTTGCATTTTCACGAAATCGACAGAAATGCCGAATTCATGGGGGTTCACGTCCGATCGACGCGGGTTCCATTATTGCGCAGCCCGGGTTTTGGATTTTTGAAGTTTTCGCGATGCGATCCCTTTCCGATTTCTTTTTTTTTTTTTTTCGCTTCGCCAACAGCGATACCGCTGCCGCCGGGG